>LKBB01000201.1:0-22218 GCA_001513885.1 Thielaviopsis musarum
CCCCCCCAACTCTCGCCTCACCTGAACCCTCAGCTTCGCCTCATTATTGACATGCACACCGACGTGGCCGTCAGCCCACATAGTTTTCTCTTCATCACGTCCCTTTGTCGTCCACGCCCATGTGTCGTTCTACGCCCCGTGTACCGAGTACGCCTCCTTTTGTCTACCCCTCCGCCATACCTGACGCTGTTGCACTCTTCTCTCCTGCACCTTCTCACCACTCCCCTCCTTTCCAAATTCCGCTCCTTTCCAAATTCCGCTCCTTTACAAATTCCGCTCCACGCCCGGAGTGCTCTCTCCATCTTTACGCCCCCCCCCCCCCCCCCCNCCCCCCCCCCCGGTCGCTTTTGGGACTTCACTCCCCCGTGCTTCTTTCACTCCTCTTCCCAGCTGCTTCTTTCACCCCTCTCGGAACGGTGATCACTCCCTCTCCTTCGCACTTCGGCCCTTCAGTGCGCCCGCGTATTTTCTTTTTCCTGCTGTTTCGTTTTTGTAGTGCATGAGCTGTACTGTCCCAGCCATGGCTTTTTCGGGATTGTCTCCGTCTAGGTTTTTGTGCATCTAGTTTTCGTCCTGCGCATTTTCTTTTCGTTTTGTGCATCCAATCCTCGGTGTCTGCATCTCTTTCTATTGTTCCCTTTTTATCATTTTGTTTCCATGCCGCTCTCATTATTCTTGCCTTGTCTTCGTGGTGGCTGTCATTACTTTTGTTTTCTTTATAGTGTTCATCATGCACGGCACCGGCCGACAAAAACCACCTCACCATGTTTTCTTTTTTTTTCTTTTTTTTGCTCACGTGCCCTGATATCATATTTCTTTTTCTGTTGTTTCTTTTTTTTTTTCTCACAACTGTGCTTCCTGGAGAAAAAAAGAAAAAGACAGAAAAAGTACTGCGCATACTTGCTTTTTGTGCTTCAGCCAACATGCACAACGGGGCGGCTACGAGAAATTGCGAGATTTTTGATTGGCTGCGTACACATGTGGTTTTTTACTAGTGGCTCAGCTTTTCTTGGTACAAACAGTCGTGATAGAGAGAGAGAAATGGGAGGAGAAGGGGAAGAGAAAGAGGAAAAGATGCGATACCCTAACCCTTTCACTTACACGAACTTACTGTATGAACACAGTTGAGACACTGTGCGAGATTGGCCCAACCCTAACAACCCTTCCACTTCTTGTGTAACGCGCCAGACGCAAGGGGTGCTTGTCAATTTTGCTGACAACCAGTTTGTCTTGTTTTTTTCGCCCTAAACCGGTCTGGACAAGCATTACTATAAACTCGTATAAACTACTTAGACTTCTATAGACTAACCTAATGTTTTGTTAGCCTTAAAATTCACTGCACTACTATAAATCAACGTTACTACAGCGCAACTTGACTGCAGATCGCGTGAACGAAATCCAGACTCCGACCTATACTTTTGACTCATCGTACCTGCAGCCATCCAAAGTGAACTGTAGCACAGTAACCAGCGCAGCCAGGAAAAACAACGACGTCATTTTTCGCAAAGGTTTCTTAAAGAATAGCCAAGCGAAGCACACAAGGAGCAGGCTGTCAGTGACAAGAAGCAGTGGAACAAACAAGGAGCAGACTGCTAGTGACAAGAAGAAGAAGAAGAAGAAGCAGATAAGGAGCAGGCTCCCAGTGATACAGGAGGTTGTTTTAAACAAGGTGCAGCTGCACGCTTTCGGTATAGAAAGCGGTATAGAAAGCGGGCCAACGAGCGCTAAGCGTGGATGCCCTGAAAATCATGGAAGAGGAATGCCGAGCCAAACATAAAGAGCCACGTACCCTAAGTGGGTAAAATGGTGGTTGGTTAGCTCATCAGTTGGAGAATCAGAACCGGCAAGGCACATGAATATGAGGCTACAAGTGTCTTGGGTTGTCACAAAATTGCATAAAAGTGGCGGGTCGGTACAGGCGGAGCATCAGATAGATTAGATTTTGGGTTTCTATTTCTGCGTTTGTCGACAATGACAAATTGTGAAAGTGGCTTGCAAAAGGCCTAGATGGGAGGAAGTCCTCATGATAGAAAGAACCCGTCAAAATAGAGAAAAGGATTCTGATGATAAAGAAAAAGGCCGCTGATGATGGAGAAAAAGCCCCCTTTTCACAGCACATCAAAACGAGCAAACGGCCTACTCTCAATTAGGCGCGTGCAGCCGGCGGCCAGTTGAAAGCAGGGCAATGCCAACAGAAAAGAACAGAAACGAAAAACAAGGCGAAGATACACCGCACAGCGAGTGGGTGGGTTTGTGGCTTGTTGTGTGACCTTGGCCCAGCGTATTTCTTTTTCTTTTTTTGTTTCTTTTTTCATGCTATTCTCCTCTCGGCTGTTCTCTTCTTCTCGGCTATGTTTCTTTTTCCCCTATCAAGTAGGGCGCTAACAAAGGATCTTTCCGTCACAATCACGTTTCATTTCCTTTCGTCACGTTCTTCATGCCCTATATTTCTTGTTTTCTTTGGTGTTTTGTTCTTCTTTTTTGGGCTGTTTTTCTTTATATTGCATGGTAGCAAACGAACATGCATGGCAGTAAAATGAGTGTCACAAATGCAGCAATGAGAAAAACAGAAGCAAAGAGAAAAACAGAAGCAAAGAGAAAAGAAAAGCGCTGGCCAAAGTCCGCTGACGTTTTCTCTGCCTTTCCTTTGCCCAAGATGTTATTACTATGTACACAGTCCCAAGTACCTTTTTTTTTATAAAAGTAAAAATGTCTGCAGCATGAGACTAAAAACGGCAAACGGAATGGTAATAAAAGAGCACAATAAAAGAAGACAGCGCAGTAACAGACGTAAAAAAAAAAAAAAAAGATAAACAATCGGCTCCGTGCAGAACACCGGCGTGTTAATGAACAAGACACGCCCGGGGAAATCACCTCTTTGTGTTTTCTTTTTCTTCCTTTCACAGTCTTTGTGCTGATTGCATTTGGAGCAAACGGATACGTACATTGTAGAAGCGCTTTCCCCCTCTTTCTCTTCTGTTTCTCTCTCTCTCTCTCTTCATCGCTCACTCACTCGCTCACTCACTCACTTTTGCTCTCGTTCTCGTTGTCGTTCTCTACATGTCTTCATCTTCCCAGATTTAATGTGACAAACAGAGACTAACAAGACACAAAGCTGTTCAGTAGTTGTAAAGTGCGCTCGAAAAGACAATATAAAGTGCGCTGGGAAAAAGAAAAAAGTATAAAGTCTGGTTGCTTCCGGCCCTCTTTGCCTCCATCTCCATCTCCAGACACAGATCAAACATCGTCTTCACACAAACTATCACCACTATCAAAACTCAGTTATCAAGACCCCCAAAAAAAAAAAAAAAGTACCAGCCCCTCTCCGCTCTTCCTTGTTACTTACGTACCTTGATCCTCGCTCTTAGTCTTTCTGGTTGCTTCTTACATACCCCTTTCCACGTACCCTTAGCTAACATTCAAGAATGCCCAGTTTCCCACCTAGCCTTTCCGGCTCTTCTGCCCAAGAGTACGCCCTAGTCTCCTACTACCTGATACTGGTCGTGCTTATCCTCTGCCTAGCCAGCATCGCCTGCTTCATGGGCTTGCTGCTACTGTGGATCGACTCGCTCCCGCCGGCCGTGCTGTTCAAGCTCACCGTGAACCTCGGTGCCGCCATTGTGCGCTCCATTGGCGATTTGCTGGCTGCTTCATTACCGTCGTCGCCACCGGACGCCGACCCGGAAGCTCTGGCCGACCCGGAGGCTCTCAACGACCCGTTTCTAATCGACGGGACGTCTTTATTTTCCTATTTGCATTCGTCCTTCTTTTGGTTTTCAACGTACAGTGTCGAGGACGACGACGACGAAGACGACGACGACGATTACGACGACGACTTCCTGGAGGACTACGACGACTACGACTCCGGTGTTGGTTACTCGCGCCGCCGCTCGCGTCGCGACTCGTTCTACGACGACTCGGGACTCGCCGCGCCCGAGCACTTTCTCCGTCACGACGCCATCCCCGCCGTCTCTTACGGCACCATGCCTCGGCGCCGCTCCGGCAGCACCACCACGCCTATTGCGCCCGCACCTCCCGCTCTACTGACGCTAACGTCCTACCTGTCACCTGTCTTCTCCGACTCGTCCGATGCCTCTTCTTCCAACGACTCCGACTCCGACGCCTCGGCCAGCCACCATTTCGCCGACCAGCCGCACCATCTGGAAGACCCCAGCCTGCACAGACCCCGCATGGAGGCTCGTTCCGCGGGCCGCCCGCCCTCTCGGCTGGCGCTGCATCGCCGCGCCCCGCCTGTTCCCGCCGGTCCTGAAGCCGGAGCCGGTGTCGGTGCATACGGCCACCCGCGTGGCCAAGGCGGTGCTACAGGATACCCCGCCGATGGCTGCATGTGCGGCGCAGCCACCCGAGGTCTTCATGGTCGCGACATGCGGCGCACCAACAGTGCCGTTGTCGTCGGCAGCAGCACGGATCCTGGCGGTGACGGATGTGTCTGCGGCGAAGGAGACGGACTGCGCAGAGTATTGCGCGGAGGAGATAGCGGATGGCTGGGACAGGAGCATGAGCGCGAGTATGGTGCTGCCGGCTTTGGCGCTGCCGCCGACTATGACGTTGCCGCCGACTATGACACTGCCGCTGACTATGGCTCTGATGGGCGCACCGGTGACGCCCGCACCAACGAGCCGCCCACCACGGCCCGTACTTTTGCGCACAGGATGTTCCTGCATCAGCCAGTGGCCACCTGTAGCAAGCGCGAGGATGAGCAAGAGCTCAAGCTCAAGCTCAAGCTCAAGCCCAAGCCCAAGCTCAAGCACAAGCACGACGACGTCCCCGATCTGTGCATCGGGTGCGGCGACTGCATTACCTGTGTGGACTCGGACGAGTGCGCAGTGCACGCTGACGGCAGCAGAGTGTGGTGCAGGGCCGAGTGCGGCGGCAGCGGCGTGTGTGGTGGCGGTAGCAGTGCTGGAGCGGCTGGCGGAGCAGCCGGCGATGATGATGATGATGAGGAGCGAGTTTGAGGCAGCGAGTGCACTGGTAGGCCGGGTGCGTGCGTGGCCGATGGGCTGCGAGAGTGATGGCGAGGTGGTGGAGGTGGAGATGGAGTACACGGGATATCTGCCAGCGGTAACAGAAGAGTCGACGGTGGTGTGGCAGCACGGCCAGTGGTGGTTTTTTCAGTGGGAGGTTATAGAAGAAGAAGAAGATGATGATGATGATGAGTGGGACGAGGATGCTGAGCTGAGCGAGGGGGTTTTGGGGGAGGTTTTTGGAGGCTGTTGTTAACTGATTAGGTCTGTAGATGCAATGGAATGATTGGATAAATTAGATAGGAATACAATAACTGCTTTTCATACTTTCCTACTCTCTCACCCTCCTGTACTCAACCTCCCTCAACCCCTCAGCCCCCCCCTCTCTCCACCCCTGATCACTCACCATCTTCACCTCGCCGAAATAATTCACCCCTCCACGCTGCACAAATCCCAGCCTCGCAAACAACTTGCGACTGCGCTCATTGTCCTGCTTAATGCGCGCTTCCACGCCGATAATCCGCCCGCTTCCGCTCCCGCCCGCCGCCTCCGCCACAATACGCGCCTCATTGCGCACCACATACGCCAACAGCGCGCGCACCGCAGCACCGCCCAGACCGCGGCCTTGGCTTTCTGGCCGTGCAAGCATGACGTCGATCTCGGCAGTGAACAGCCGCTCTTCTTCTTCATGGTGGTGTCCATGGCCGTGGCCTCCGGCACAGCAGCTGCCCGATCCGGGCGCCGTGAAACCCTCATCATCGTCGTCGGTCAGCACGGCTTCCGTCAGGAACAAATTGATGTCGCCAAGCATGCGGGCGTCGGCGTCGTCGGTGCCGGCGGTCACGTGGTCGGCGGCGGCTGCGGGCGGGGCGCACAGGATAAAAGTCAGTTTGTCGGCGGACGAGCGCCACGACTGTTGGTTTTCAAATTCAGCAGGCAGGCTGAGCGGCTCAGACGCAGTGGCTTCCTGGATGGCCTGGGGAAGTTAGCATAGGTATGAAGGTGAGTATAAAGGTAGAGAGAGAGAGACCGGATCCTGCATCCAGCTGTGGTACAGCGGCACGTGGCGCGCTTCGTACGGCACAAGCAGAATTTTGGGCGTGTAGACAGCTGGTAGAGAGTCAGTAAACTAGAATTCAAACATTGAGAGCAAAAAGGATGTACCTGTATGTTCGTTGAGCTTCATGGTTGGATTGATAAGCTTTATAGTTTAGTTGGATTGAAGAGTTGTTGTATTGAGGCATATTGGCTCTTAGGGTTTAGGGAAGCTGGATTGAGGAAGATTTTGCCGATCCACTTTTAGTTTATTTGTTGCCTGAGTGGTTGTGATTTAACAAACTTTGGCTGTTAGATAGTCGGAGTGTCGGACCTTTTTCTCTCTCTTTCTCTTCCTTTTTCTCTCTCTTTCTCTTCCTTTTTCTCTCTCTTTCTCTTCTGTTTTTCTCTTTCAAATCAGTTTTTCCCTCTTTCTCACTTTCATTTCCCTATTCCGCCGCCCGCAGCGGACGCCACAAAATGAGAAAAAGAATAAAAGAAAAAGTGACCTGAAGCAAGCCATTCAAGTTTGTCCCTTGCCGGGCCCTTGCATGGATTTTGTTTCGGTCTTTTTCTTTTCTTTTTCCTTTTCTTTTTTCTTTTCTTTTTTCTTTTCTCTTTTTTTTCTCTTCTTTTCTCTTCTTTTTTATATATTTTTCTCTCTCGTTGACTCTGGTTTGCTGGCTGGACGTTAAATAACCCTAGCGCCACTTTGTCGCCAATTATCACAGCTCACTTTTTTTTCTTGTTAGTGAGAGAGATGCTGACGGCCTCCTATTTTACAGTCCCTTGCTTATCTCTGTTTTCTTTCTTTCTTTATTTCTTGTACTGTACGTACGCAGTCCTTACGTTATCGTCAAGTCACATCTGCTCTCCTACTCGCTGCCATTGGCCGGCTTTTATACCGGCAGCCCGCACGTCACTTGACAAAGTGACCACAAGAAAAAGTGACAACACAGAAACAAAGTCGCACTGAAAAAAAAAAAAAAAACGTGGCAATAAAGACAAGAGGCCGCTCTTTTTCTTCCAAGCTTTAAGTGCATTTGGCGCTGATAATCCACATCGAGTCACTACTGCTGCTTACTGCTCACTACTCTACTGCTTGCACATTCTTTGTCTCGAGGATCAAATAAATAACCAGGGGTAGCAATGCTTGCTTTTGCTCTGTAATTGCTGGCTTGTGACGAACCAATGATTTGTCTACTTGTAATCCCCCCCCGAATTCAGCTCGCTTACTAGAAAAAAGAATGAGTCGGTGAGAATTAGTGAGTTGTGAGCCTTGCAAACTCGGCTGCTACTACAAGTACTGTATAAAGGTATAAGTGGTTAGGGTTATAGTGGGAGGACTCTTTACATCATATACTGTAGTAGCATTGATAGTAGCTTTTACAGCAGCTTTTACAGCATCTATACAGCAGCTATACAGCATCTATACAGCATCTATACAGCATCTATACAGCATCTATACAGCATCTATACAGCATCTATACAGCATCTATACAGCAGCTATACAGCATCGCTTTTTTCTCTTGGCCCTTTTCTTTCCTTGACCCAAGACACATCTATGCATGTTTTAAGTGCTTTCTTCTTTTCCTGCCGTGTCTTGTCCAACTGCGAATAAATGCGGCTACTACTACGGCTTGGTGATAGTAATGACCAAACCAGTGTCTTTCTTCTGCCGCCTCTTCTGCTGCCCTTTTTCCTTCTTCTACTCCCTCTTCCTCTCAAATCTCACTATTGCTTTCCTCCCAAGCGAAATCCCACCCCGACGCCTTTACTTTCCTTTTTTTTCTTTTTTTCTTTTTTTTTTTTTTTTCCTTCTGCGCCTCAACACTTAAAATTCGCCTCGCCGATCTTTTTCTTTTTCTGTGCTTCCGAATAATACTTTCATAGCCGGCTTTATATAAATCCCTTTGAGTCTTCTCTTGCTTTGCTCTGATTTGATCTGATCTGATCTTGTCTGTATATTTCTTTCTCGGTGCTTTTCTTACTTCTTCCTCTTTTCTTGATCGTTGCTTTTCTTCAGCCACCGGAAACTTAAACGACTCACTCTGAGACTGCGGCGTGTCGTGTGCGCTGAGTGACCGTTTCTTTTTGTGCCCTTTTTTATCTTCCTTTTTTTTTTCTTTCTTTCTTCTGCCTTTTCTTCTGCCTTCTCTTCTGCCTTCTCTTCTTTGATAAAAGCCCGCTGTTCCTCTACTCCATCATGGTACGTTTATATCTACAGCCAGCCCTACAGCTACAACCTTCATATGCTAACCATCCAGGACCCAATCACCGCCCTTCGCATCTTCTCTCAACCCACCCCCCGCCCGCCCTCACCAGACGTTACCACTGTAGATAACGTCTCGCACTATCCTTACACCGCCATCTACACCACTACGCGGTCGGGCGTCCGATCTACGCGCTTTGAATTCAACGGTCTTCCGGTTGAGCACCGGCCGTGCGTCCTGACACGCCAAACTGCCGCCCGTATTTCGGCGCCGCGTTATCTGCCGCCGTCACCGTCGGACGACGGACCGATTTGGGGAACGGCGTTACAGCCAGCTCCGTTGGTGCGGCAGCAGTCTGTGGCTCAACGCCCGTGTGCTTCTGCTTCTGCTGCTGCTTCTGCTGCTTCTTCTTCTTCTTCTGCTGCTTCTTCCTCTGTTGCTTCCGCTTCTTCCTCTGCTGCTTCTGCTTCTGCTTCTGCTTCCGCCCATCTGCAACCCCCCCGCAAAATGTCACGCACCCACTCTCCCGCCCGCGCCGACGCCGCCCTGGCCACTTTCGACCTGCCCACGCCCCCTCTCTCCTCCACCTCCGCCGCCGCCGCCTCCACTACCACCACCGCCCGCAAATCCACCGTGCAAAAACGCCGCGCCGACGTCCTCGAGCCCGAAGCCGAGCCCCAGCTCTCGGGCGCCATGCTCGCCGCCTTTGTGCGCGCCAGTGGCTTCCCACCGTGCCAGCGCGTGCCGTCGCAGCTGCCCGCTGCCGTACCGACAGTTGCTGCGCCGGCTGATTCGTCTTCCGAGTCGGCATCTGAGTATGCGTCGTCCGAGTCGTCCGACGACGACTCCACCTCGTCCGATGAAGAGGGCGAGGTGTCGGACGACGAGCGCGACCGCTCATACGACGCGCTGTGGAACGTCTATCTCGAGTCACATATGCGCATTGGCGGCAACGACGTCGACGCCGACGACGAGTGGGACTCGGACTACGAGTCCGACTACGACTCGGACTTTGCCCCGCAGCCGCAAGACCACGACGGTGCGCGCCTGGCCGCTTCGTGTGCCTGTGTGCCGAGCGTGTACATCAACGGCCGCACCTGGTGGGCGCTGTATGGTTCCGTGCCGTCGTTCCGCGAGAGCCCAGCCTTCCGCCGCGCCGCCTACGCCGCCGACCTGGACATTACCAGCGCAATCGCCACGGCGCGGCGCTGGGGCGTGATAGTATCACCGGCGTCTGCCGCGCGCCCGGGGACCTCGACATCCGCCAAGCCGCCAGCCGGCAACCCGTTCCGTGAGATCCTCGCCGACGAAGACCTCGCGCTATTTGACCTGTCGCCAGCCCTGCAGTACGTCAACATGGGCAGCCCTGCACTGACGCTGCCGCCTGGCGGGCCGTTCCCGAGTGCTGCGCTGCAGGCGCTGCCGCAGATTGCCATGGCCAACGAGACGGCGTCGTACATGACGGTGCATGCGCGCAGCAATAGCAGCGCACAGGCTGTGCGGCGCAGCAGTGATCCAGAAGCGCGGCGCGCGCTACCATCGCGTGGGGGAGGCGTGCCGGTGGGTCTGGCAGCGTTGCCGTCGCCGCTAGTGCCGGCGCCGAAACGGCACCCGCGCACAGCCGAGGAGCACTTTGCGCAGCAGTCGCCGCAGCAAGAGCTACAGCTACAGGTAGATGGCAGACTGGAAGCGGGTCGTGCGGGGAGCGCGCCGCCCGAGGTTAATCCGCTGCGGCTGAATCCCGTGTGGAGCGAGGACGGGGCGGCGGCGGGAGGCGAGGCGGTATTTCCGGTGGTGAAAATTCCGGTGAGCAGTTTAGTTGAGGGGTCTACAGTGCGGATGTTTCCGGCAGGCAAGAGTGGATAGAATTTTAGTTGTTGGTTCTCGTGGTTGCTGGTTTCAAGTGCAGTAAGCTTTTTTACTGTAGTAGGTTGGTTCTTTGTTTAGTGTTGCTTTGCAGCTTTATTCTCTTGTTTGTAGTAGTAATTCATCTTCTTCCATCCTATTGTTTGTTTGTAGTCATAACTGGGCTGAATATTTGACGGCCTTTTTATCTTTATTTCTTTCTTTTATCCTTCTTCCTTTCATCACGCATTTCCTCAGCCATCTCAGCTCTTTTTTTCTGGGAGTATATTTCTTTTTCTTCTAGCCAAAGATGAACTACATTATGGGCTTGTTCATGCACAACAGAAAAAAAAAAGAAAAAAAAAGAAAAAAAAAAAGAAAAAAAAGAAAAAAAAAAGAAAAAAAAGAAAAAAAAAAAAAGAAAAAAAAGAGGCTGATCTCTTTTAATGCAAGTATTTCTAACACTGTACCGCTTGTCTTCCTTTTCTTTCTTTTTCTTTTGCCCTGATTCGTACAGCATTTCCAGTCTGTCGAGACGGGCTGCCTGATGGAGGCTTGATTTTCTCAACTTGTTTTTACCTGCCTTGATATAGCCTAGTTTCTTGCTGTGTTGACAATGAATCCGCCTTTTTTTTTTCTGTTTATTCAACAATTCCCACTCTTTCTGCTCTGGCTTGTCCTCTTTTGCGAGTGCTGACTGATTTGATTTGACTTGGCCTTGGACTTGATTTTGGCTGATTTGGGCTGATTTGTGATATTTCAAAGCGCGCAGTAGTCAATGCAAGGGAGCATCTTGATTTGGTCATATTTTTGTTGTTTGATTTTGTGCTTACTTTGGTTCAGCACGGCATCATACTAAAGGGTTTTCTTCTTTCTGGTGGTTTAGCAGGACACTGGCGAATACCAAACAAAACAAAACAAAATAAAACACAGGCCAGTGCTTAATAGAAGAACCAAAAAAAAAAAGAGTCCTGCGCAGCGCAGTCTAATGCAGTCAGCCAGAAAGCCCACACCATAACTTCAACCATTGCATCTTATTTTACCCATCTCTACGGTAATACTAATAACCGCTACCAAATTTTCTATCCATAGTACAACACACCAGCAGATATCACCTCCACCGACCGCTTTTCTTTTTTTTTTTTCTTTTTTCTTTTCTTTTTTCTTTTCTTTTTTCTTTTCTTTTTTCTTTTCTTTTTTCTTTTCTTTTTTCTTTTCTTTTTTCTTTTCTTTTTTCTTTTCTTTTTTCTTTTCTTTTTTTTTCTTTTTTTTTTCTTTTCTTTTTCTTTTTTTTTTCTTTTCTTTTCTTTTTTTTTTCTTTTCTTTTCTTTTTTTTTTTCTTTTCCCCGTCAGCCTTCTCTCACTACTTCAGTATTTACGGAGTACACTAAATGACGTCACCGAAGCCCCTAGCAGCTCACGTAGTAACAAACACTGTCCTTTTCTGTACCGCCACTTTTCCCCATCTTTTTTCTCGCGGTTGCATCAGCGTCGTGTAATGATTTTTTTTTCTTTTCTTTTTCCCCTTCCTTTTTTTTTCTTTTTCCTCTTCTTTTCTTTTTCCTCTTCCTTTTCTTTTTCCTCTTCCTTTTCTTTCCCTTTTCCGGCATCCAAGGATCCGTGCAGCCCTTTTGACAGCTCCAGCAAACACGACGCGAGCTTCTCTTGTTCTCCGAGCCTTCTCTGCCTCGCCTTTTTCTCTTCTTCTTCTCCTTCTCCCTTTTCCCTCTCTTTTTGTACCTGAGTTTCTCGCTCGTTCATTTCTCGATATTTCTCTCCCGTTCCGTGTTGTTTTCTCTACTCTTTTTGCCGTCCTCGTTGTCTCTTTTTTTCTCTCTTTTCTTTATTTTCTTTATTTTCTTTATTTTCTTTATTTTCTTTATTTTCTTTATTTTCTTTTATTCTTCTTGACCGCTCAATAGTACTTCTTGTAAATCATTAACCTCCAGTCAGACAATCAAACAGCGGAGCCACCAAAAATAACAAGTCACTATTCCCTCTACAAAGTACTGTACTTTGTTTACTTGTAGAACCTGACTAGTCAGATAGAGTCCGTCCATTCTACCAGTCTTTTCTACTCGTCTGTTTCTCTGCTCTTTAAATCCTTTTTTTGTCTGGCTTTTTTTTTTTCCTCTTAGTCAACAACATGTCTTGTTGATACCCATTTCGATTTCTTTTTGTTCTTTCATACTTGGCTCTCGCCCTATTGTCTTTCCGAGAATACACCGGTCAAATCAGGCTCCCTTTTCTCCCCTTGCTTCCTTATTTGGGTCGCCTGCTCGTCTCTTGTAACTTGTGGGTTTTGTGTAAACACAAAATGTAAATGTACTTTGTAGTTCTTGCTATCCCATGCTCTGTTATTGTATCTGCCTGTTTGCTTTGCTTTGTATGGCGTCAAGCCCATGCATGTGTTCGTCTGGTCTCGTCCATTTTCTTCTTCATTTCTTTCGTTTCGTTTCGTCTCGTCTCGTCTCGTCTCTCTTCTCTCTTCTCTCTGGTCTTCTATTTCCGACTTTTTCTACTCTGTTCGCCATTGTTAGTGCACGCACTAAAATCCATTGTTTTCAAATCCTCCGGTCAGCCGTCTTCCGCATTAGCAAACTTGACTAGTCTCACTTTACTCTGATTTATTTACTTCTTTCTTTTTCTTTTTTTTCCCCTCAAAATCACGTATTATCATTGTTCTCATCTCCTCTTATTTTTATTCTGTCAGCCTCTTTTCTGTATTCTTAGCCTCTTTTCTGTATTCTCAGCCTCTTTTCTGTATTCTGTCAGCCTCTTATCCTGTCTCTCTATCTGCCTCTGCCTCTTTTCTCCCCCCCCCCCCCTGCTCGCTTTTCCTCGCATTCTTAGCTTGCAGCTTCTTCTGCACCCATCGCTTACATGCATAATCATTCATTTACACATCACAAAAAACCAAGATTTTTCTTTTCTTTTTCTATATATTTAAGTATATATAGTTAGCGCCTGATTAATTTACATGTATTATCAGCCTGCCTTTGTACATGCATTCGCCAGTTAATCAAATTGTCAGCCGGGAAGAGAGGCTTTTCTTTTCGCTTCTATGTACTAACTTTTTGCATATACCCAACTTCAGAGACATGAATAAAAAAAATATATATATAAAAAAATATATAAAAAAAACTTCAGAGACCTATTTCTTTGGGCTCTCGTGGCTTAGCATACGGGGCGTACTCCCTTTATTGCTTCTTTTTTTTAGTTTATTTCTTGTTGTAATTCCTTCTTTCTACTGGCCTCTGTATCAAAAGTGCGGTGTGGAGACTTTGTGGTTAGCACAAGAGCGCAAGTAGTATTTGGAAGTCGAAAAAGAAACGGTGCAGGCAGGTTGGTTGGCCGCCTTGTTTTCTGTACTAAAGCAGTATCCACTGAACCGCAAATAAAGAGTTATAGTATCGGAACCGGGACCTGGAGTTGACTTGACTTGACTTGCTTTTGCCGCTGATGGGATTGCTGCGTTGTTACGTGTCAGTTCTATCGCTAGCTCCTGTGCCGTGTCTAATTTGTTCTTTTGTTTTTTTTTTCTTTTTCTTTTCTGTTTGCAAATACCTTTTTTTCTGTTTGGAAATACCTTTTCTTGGGGGTTTGCAAATACCATCTCAATACACATCTTTCCCACAATCAAATGTGGACAAAATAAAAATAAAAAGTTTGGTCGGAAAATTTCAGGACGAGACAATTCTGTGTGTGTGTGTTTCTCTCACATTCTTTGCTTTTGCCTCTACTTTCTCAATGATGCTATACTCGTGCTTAGAATCACTCATGTAATGCTCTCAAGGCAAGGCATTCCAGTTCGAGAAGTACTAATACTAGTAGTTTTTTTGGATTTTTTACTTGTCTCCCACATTTTCTTCCTTCTCCTTGCTTTCCTTTTCAACACCATTTTCTGCTTCCTTTCTCCCTTCTATTTTCCTTTGGGCCTTGTCTTTTTGTTCAATCAGCCTTTTGTCTCTTTGCCGCTGTTGTCTAGTATTTTCTTTTCTTCTTCTCTTTTTCTCCTCTTTTTCTTCTCTTCTTTCTTCTTTTTCCAACTTCCGCTTCTAATTTGCCGCCGGGCTTTTATCCTTCTTGTATTTCTAGTAGTAGTTGTGCGCGAGCGCCTTATGTCTTGTATTCTTCACTCTTTCTCCACTTTTGCTATTTCCTCTTGGATTTCGTTTTGGTCCTTCTTTTAGCATACTGTTCTTGATCATGCTATCTTCGTGCCTTTCCATCTACGTCCCTGCTGCTCTTTAGCTCTTTGCTTTTTTCATAGTTGCTCTTTAGCTCTTTGCTTTTTTCATAGTTGCTCTTTAGCTCTTTGCTTCTTTCACAGTTGCTCTTTTGCTTTTTTGCTTCTTTCAGAGTTGCTCTCCCTTTTTTTCCTTCCCTTTCCTTTCCTTTCCTTTCCTTTCCTTCCTCCTTCATTTACTTCTTTTTTTCCTCCCTCTTTCTTCCTTCTCTTCTTCTTTCCTTTCTTTCTTTCATACTCTCGCTCTTTCTCTGTCTATCTATTTTTCTCTACTCTCTTTCTTTCTCCTTTCCTCTCCCATTTGTTTCCTGTTTACTTTTCTTTCCCTCCATCCTTCAACTTTCTAGCCTCCCTGTTCCTTCCTAATTCCTCTTCCTCCTTGATACTTACTCCTCTTCTTTTACCACTTCTTTTTTTTTTACGCATTGCATCCTGACAAGCAATTGCCTTGCTCGTCTCTGCGTGCCTGCCTTGACTTTGTTCCGCTCCTACCCCAGGGTCAAAATTCAATCTACGGTGAGTTAACGTACCTTTCGTTATTTTTATTGCACTAGGTTGGACCCTTTTTTTTTTCAAATGTATATTTTAATTCCTGTTAATTATGGCATCAATTTTCTCTCCAAGTTGTGCTTCCAAAAAAAAAAAAAAAAAAAAAAAAAAAAAGAAAATCCATTTCCCAAGTCTCTATTCGTTTGCCATTGATCTCCATCCCGTTTCCACAATTATTCAGAGATTTCCCGTCTCGTTTGCACTCCCTTGACATCCTCGCTGGGCCTCCCTCTTTGTACATATGTTTAAGTACTCAAGTAGTTATAATACTACTGCATATAACTCAAACACTTACGTATACATAATACATGTATTGCTACTGTACTGCGCCAGCATATGCGTTTACCCATAAGCAAGGCAAGGCCCTGCTTTACCTTTCTTGATTTTTACCTTTACTTCATCTTCATCTTCAACTCCGCTCTATTTGTTTCATCGCTTTTCCCGCCATAAATTGCACGTCTATGCCGGCCCGGGATTGAATTGGATTACATTAATTACATTACATGACATGATAATACGGTGGGTAGAAAAAGGCACCCCCCCCACCCCCCCCAGAAAAGAAACAAAGCAAACCTCAACCCGAAATTCCCAATTGGGCCACTTAAAAGCGTCACTGTTTTCTCCATCAGTCTTTCTTACCCCAAATTCATTTGACCAAGTTATCGCCATCATACATAAATTAATTTTGGACCTTTTATTTCATTATGTACAATACTGACTTTTCCTATGTTTGCAGAATATCTCCTTCCGCAACGCAGCCTCGTTGCGAGACCAAAAATCAAACGAACTCCCATTTATAATTTCATCCCCTAACAAGTCTCCGCTTAAATCACGACCGACCCTGTTCCCTATTCCATTGGCTTCTATAAGCCTGACTTGGCTTAAAAGAAATCAAAGTCACACCACGACTTAATCTGTTTCGGCTACCGGTCTGCTGCCTTGTTTTCAGGGTCCCACCGTTGATTTGATTGCCACCATACAGTGCCTCTGACGTCATACTCCACTCGCTCGGGCTTTAGTTTCACTCGGTCGGACTCGAGCACACTTGGACAGGCCAAGCACAGCCGCAGCACGTACTTCTACATCGACGGAGCAGATACTTGGAATTTCTACGCTACTCAGCTCAGACCTAGTTTTCACTTTCATATTCTGTCCGCTTACACAAGATATACTCGACTTCAACCATCACAACAAACTCGACTTGAACCAACACAACGCCTATACCAGTCATATCTGTACTACCGCGATCTCAACACCAATAACTTCAAAACTCCCACAAATTTCTATTAGCATCGCCTTTTAGCACTCCCGAATACCAACAACCCGGCCGTCTCAATGGACATCGACAGTCATATTCATCGCCACCATCACCCACACTCCCGCAATCACTCATACAGCCAAACACAGTCACAGTCACCTCAGCAGTCGCGCCGCAGTTTCAGCGATACCCCCAATACTTCGGTGACCTCGTTGTCACAAAACAATATCACTGACATCAACAACAATACCAGATGGGCCCCGAATTGCACATGTGGGCGTTATAGCTGCCAGTGCAACGGTGACGACAACGAGGAGAATGACGGCGCGAGCACGGATTTTTTCGGAAACCTCACTTTCCACATGGAGCACGTAGTCGGTTCTGAAGCTACTTGCACCATGTGCCCTTTAATCTCCAGTGCTTCAATGCCAGGCCTCGCCTATCTCGAAACCCACTCGGCCGACTCCCGGACAGCTTGCTTCGGCTCAAGCTCAAGACGCACAAACGCCAATCCCAATACTCGGTCTCCTCTGCAACTATGCGCTGCTACTCTCCCGACAGCTTTGAGATCTCTTATTCTGGTTCCGTCAACAAAGACGTGTGACGATGCCTTTGTCATTGCTCCTCGGAACCCCTCAATGCAGTCTCACTATACCAACCTCCCTATCAACCAGCCACTGATCATGCCCATCAAAGAAGCCCAGACCTTCAGCTGGGTTCGCCCTTGTCGCTGTCCCGGAAATGCGTGTTCCTCTCCAGGCACTGCCTATTTTCCGGCCCGCTTGGTCGAAATCAGTCGTCTCAAGGGCGACTGGGGTCCCAGAAATGGCCTGGCAGTGCGCGTTGTTGAAACAGTTGATGTAAACCGCGGGAACTATATGACTATGGCATATTGCCCGGGGGTTTCATTGCACAACACACCCTGGGCCACCACCACCAAGACTCTGGATCGCAACATGCAGGAGATTCCTTGGGATGGCCTGCCGCGCATGTTCCAGGATGCCTTTAAAACGGCTATTGGGCTGGGTATCATGTACATGTGGATTGATTCTTTGTGCCACGTGCAAGACGATGAATCGGATGTTATTGATGCTCCCAAGATTGTGGAGCATGCACTTTCGAGCATTATCGTTGCTTCGGTCGCTTCCACCAAGCCTCCGGCTCAGACCCAGAACGAAGCTGAGGCTGGAACCCAGGACCAAACTCAAACTCCGGCTGAGGGGCAAACTCTGGCTGAGGGGCAAGCTCCGGCGCCGGCTTCAATGCAAGTCGAAACCGAAACTCACACCCAAGATGAAGCTTTGGTCACGACAGCAACTCAAGTCATCCCTTTCTGGAACAGTCTGAGTTCGCTTTTCATCAGCTACGATGGTTCCGATCCCCATTCGCGCCGGCTTCGAGACCCGGATACTCTCGTCATTTCTTTGAACCCGCCGTCCGAGAACTCAACGCCCGCTTATCGCGTGAACAACATTGCGCTGATTGAGGCCCTGGTTGGGTTTCCCGTCGGCTCCACGTCTCGATCCCGGGCAATCACAGATGCCATAGCCGACTACATTAACAGCACAATCGGAAACGAGGTTCGTGGCGCAGCACTGACCATGACACGTAGTCAAGGGACCACCTTGACTCCATCACCATCGCCGTCGCTGACAGACAGCAGTGACTCGTTGATTGCCCGGTCGCGGTCACATTCCCAGGATAGAGACGGCAGCTGGTCTCTGCATTCTGCCGCCGGTGGTCTCTCGTCTTCTGTTCCGCCGTCTGCCGGCTTAGGCTCGGCTGCGGTTAGACCCTCGTTGACAGGACGTGTCAACTCATCACGGCCTAGAGTCGGGGCTTCTGGGCTAGATGGCGAAGGTTCGGCACAGCAAAACCAGTCTCGGCAAACACAGCCGCGGCGAGAAGTTACTCGCGGCTGAGTCAGAGGGCTCTCGCTTTTCTGTTATATTTCTTTCTTTTTTTTTCTTCTTTCTATTTCTTTTCTTTTCTTTTTATTTCTCACTCTTTCTGACTACTACCAACGACAGTTGCCTTGAATTCTCCCAACTATTCGACACTCGCTTGATCTGATATAATACGATTTACGAATACAGAGTGTCCGGCCCAGGTGCGGGAGTGGAACTCTGGGCTCAAAAGCCCTTCTTTTGTTTATCCCATGACCTAATGATTGATGCTTCCTTTTTGCTTTATACTACTTTATTCTGTTTTTATCTCTGGGGTTTTTACTTTTGATACACCGTCTACGTCTCGACCAACGACATTCCTCAACGGCTTCTCAAAAACACGCTTTTCGGCGTTGTCTTCCTACTCATCTTGACTAATTGCTTCTGGTTTCATGCATTGAAACAGTTTTTATACTCCTCTTTGTTCTTCTTCTTTCTTTCTTTCATCTTCTTCTCTTCTTGACATAAGATTTGCCCGTGACTGCTTCTTCATCCACCTCTTTTTGTTCTCCGTTACAAAGAAAGGTATACGCCCATCTACTCTTTATACCATCGTTGGCTTTTGGTAGGCACCGACTTTTGTTTGTTTGACACGCCCTTCTACTATCTACTCAACTCGACTTGACGGCGTGTCCGCTTGTATTCTTGATTTCATTCCACACATGTTTTATCTGTGAACTCTGTTTCTTCTTTAATCTATTTGCTGTGTTTTGTTCATTCTGTTCGCCGTTCTGTTCGTTGGTCATGTTTGGCTATTCCAATTGCGTTTCTTGATTCAGATCTTTGTCTTCTGTTCGCCCGAACAAACCGAAAGCATGATTTTTCATGTCTATGGCCTGGGTTCGCACACTGAAACCAAAGACAAGCACACTTTGTTTGCGGTTCTTGTTTGGTAGCGCATTTTAACCTTTTTTTGTGTGTGTTGTTTTCTTGTATTTTGTTTCTTTGTGCGTCTGTTTTCTTTTTTACTTTCATGCAAAGTATGCTTTTCTTTTCATAAAATCAAAAACCTGTCCTTCACTGTTGTTGAATTCAAAACAGGAAAGCCTGTTGTTCTATCTTGGTACTACTACTAGTAGTAGTAATAAGTCGTTTTGCCACATGGCCTGCCGGAACATACGGACGCTGTGACATGTGTTACAGAGTACTACTACTACTAATAGTATTGGTACTAGCAGTATGTGCGCTTCCGCTTACATGGCCATTTTTCTTACTTGGTTTCTTTTCTTTTATGCTTCTGATGAGTTGCATAGGTTTGGGGCGAGTAGTGCAAGATGCTTTCGTCAAGTTTTTTTGTATTGTAGTCACTACTCTCTAGTAGTAACTCTCCCGTTTCGGTGATTCTCTTTTTTGAAGTTTCTCGTCAGTCCAATCAACTCAAGCCAATTCCCACTACTAAGTAGCAGTTGGCCCCTGGTCTGGCAAGGCAGTAAGTGCCTTACGGATGTCCGATGCGGGGAACGATTCTGCGTGAGAAAAGAAAGTGTGATTGGTAGCCATGTGATGAGATTTTAGACCGATAAAAAGTCCGCGAATCGCGGAAACGGCTGATGAGTGAAACATGGCTCTTCCCACTTTACCGATGACAACTTGTAGTTGGAGTTGTCGGATCTTGAAATGCCACCATCTTGCAACGCCGTGTGCGTTTAAATTTTTTTTGGGGGAAAAAAAAAAAAAAAAAAAAAAAAAAAAAAAAAAAAAAAAAAACGTGAAACTCTAATAAAGCTGTCGTGTTTCCGTGTTGTCAAATCCGTCGTCTGATTTTGTTTTCTTGCATGAATTGTTTCGCAGAACTAACTTTGCACAACTTTCGGGTTTTTGGGACTTATTTTTCTCGTCTGCTTTGTCAATGCCGGAGGATGAAGTTAACTACCAGTAGTACTACTAATATTAGTGCGAATAAACGTGCTTGCATACTTATATTTCGCGTAAACGTGAGGCGATATTAGCCCTGAAGCTTAGCTTGCCACTTTCGTTTTTGTCCCAAGCTCCTTCTATCCTTCTCTTTTTCCCTGATCTTTTTCTTCTTTTTCAAGGACTAATTGTACAGAACAAAGGCTACACAGCGCCCATAACGTAAGGTTAAGCTTTGGCCTCATGGAAATTCTACGGTACCCTGTGCCATGTCCTTTTTCACAAGGAATTACATATTATTGAATGACGCTGGTTAACGCTGGCTTTTGACTTGCTACTAGTACTACATTCTTCGTTCATGGGTTGTCCTGGTTGAAGTCACAAAAGACCTCTCTTCCTTATTGGACAATTCGACAGCACATAGCTTAGGGGACAAAGGGAGTTGGAAGGTGAATGAGAAGGGGAATTGTACTTTCCAAACTTACAGGGAAAGGAATTAACCTAGGATTTCTGTGGATGTGGTCTATCGATTACCGGTAGTACCAAGAAGGGGCAAAGGCAGTACAGTACGTAGGTTGGCGGGTCGTGGAATATCAAATGGAACAAAAGAACAACATTCAAGGAGATATGAGCGATCAAGGGCATTGATCCACTTATCTGGCTCGTCTGATGTAGGCTGACTGAGTGAACCATGGAACAATGTTGGGACAAATATAGTACAAGTACTACTGATTGAGCCATTAATTGATATTAACTAAATTAACTGAAATGTCGTCAAGACGAACTGGTAGGGTTAGATTGTCCTGGGTTAATAGAAAATATTTTCTCGCGGAACCTGTGATTAGCTGTTTGACGTTGGAAATAAATTCATATTTGAACAATGATGCAAACAAGAAACTTGACGTGATTGTCTTGGTTTGCTAGGGAATTCCGTTCAATATCCTAATTGTACAGTAGCGCAATAAGGGCTGTAGCTAGAAGGACAACATAATACCCGTATTAAATGCTAATTAACGAGACCAAATCAAACAGAGCTACAGAAATTAACAAGGCTGCTGTCAGCGAGCGAGCAAAGCATGCACTCGGAACCCTTGAAAAGCAATAGGAAAAAAGCTTGGGCACTTATGAGAGAAGCCCTGCCTGTGGCTTTACTCTAGCATTTTACGGAGTTGTTGTTGTACCTGCTTGCTTAGATTCGGGTTTCTCATTGGTTTTGATTGGGGAGAAGGAGGATGAATTTGATTTGGGGGCCTAGGGTGGCTGTTCCGGGGCTTGAGCGTGCACTAACAGAGTTCAGTATATTTGTGGGTGTGGCGGTGTTAGTGCAGGGCAAAGACCCTGGCTCGGACGGGGACGGGCGAGGATAGGAAGTGAGAGAGACGCATAATTTCGGTAGGACAAGGGAAGAGAGAAATGGCAGCCAGTAAATAGAAGACAAAAAGAACAGAATTGGAAGGGAAAAGAAACGAGCAGGACAGGACAACTTAAAAGTGCCAGACCTTTTGAGCGAGCTTCTTTCATACCAACAAGAGCATTGAAGTGAGATGAAATCACTAGGCAGAGTGTACACCGTAGTACTAGGAGAAAAGGGCCTAACAGGGAGAGAAGGAGAAGTGAAAGGAATCACATGCTACCAGCAACAAGGAAGGGAACAGAAGGAAAGAAGGGGATAAGAAGCTGGCTGACCAAGTACAAAGTACTACTTGACGGGTCTATCTAGAGGAAAGGACCTGGTCATAGACGGATCAGATCGGCCTTGTGGCCGCACATCACATTACTTTTCTCGTGTCAGTTGATATTTCTTTGCATCGTTTCTTATAGCGCAAGCTCTTGGCTTGGCTTGCATACGAGAGGGGGTTACAGCGATGCAACAAGCTAGGCAGACAAGCAAACAAAAGTAAGCTGGAGAAAGAAACATCAAAGAGCAGGAATGAAGAATGCCGTGGAATTCACGAGAGAAAACTAGCGGAACTGGAATTTAGAAGGTACTCAGTTTGACTGACTTGACGTGAGCGGGTGTTTGGAGACGACACATGACAAGTTGTGGGTTTAATTAAGTCAAGTCACAAGCTACAGAAGCTCCCCCTTCTGAAAATCTATTTACTCCATACTCCGTAGTGCAGAGTACAAACCAGCGGTAATTGGAAGACAAGAGAAAAGGCGAAACCAAAACGAACATGTCTTTTCATTCGCGCACAAAAGACTGGTCAACAATCCGATGCAGGGGTCCTTTTTGCGTCGATTTCTTTTTTTTTTTTTTTTTTTTTTTTTTTTTTTTTTG
>LKBB01000201.1:22303-48025 GCA_001513885.1 Thielaviopsis musarum
AAAAAAAAAAAAAAAAAAGGCTGCAAAAAATGGAGTCCCACGATACTACTAGCAAAAAGAGAAACGAAAGGAACAGGAACCAAGAGACCAAAATGCACGATGAGAAACAAAGGTGACCCAAAATGGCGGCAATTGCATGCAGGTCCCGTAATCCACCTTCATTCCATCAAGTTCCCAATCAATCAACCCCATGTACTCACTTAGAAATCCAGCGGCTTTTTTTCTTCTCTTTTTTTTTTTTTTTTTTTTTGCGCTGGAGCTAAACAGCGTGAAGCCCGTAATCTAAAGCTAGATCTCACTTGAGGCCTTGCTTCCCGCTTGGGTTTGCTCTTCTTCAAGGCCCCTGGCTTTTCTGTTCCTAATCCGTAGCAAGTGCAGTAGTATTTGTAGTAGTACGTACTTAGTTGTCAGGCATGAGAAAGCTGGAAGCGCTGCTGCTGAAATGCACGCACTTGCACTGCATGCTCTTTGCCTTCTTTCAGCCATGCAATGGGACCTGCCTTGTCCTGCTCTTGTATTTTTGCCCTGCCCCCGGTTTTCTGCCCTGAATTGAATTTTAACTGTATATTTTTTTAGTGGACCTTTACAGCGACATTTCTCTCACCTCACATCCAACTGTTGATTTTTCCGTTTTTCCTCTTTTTCTGTTTTTTTTTTCTTCTCTTTCTTCTCAGTACATTTTGAAGGCACAAGCTGTACGGGACCACGAGAAGAAATCAGAAGAGCCTTTTCTCTCTCTCTCACCTTATAGACATTCTTTTTTTTGTTTTCTTTTTCTTCGCTTCTTATTCGTTTACTCTCTACTAATTCTTTTTTTTTCTTCTTCTTTTCGCTCGCTCGATTTTTCTTTTCTCAATTGAGTAGGCCTAAATTCCATTATTTGCTCAGTTTCCTTCCGCCGGCTTTAAACCTTCATTTAGGGTCTCGAAACGCCAAAATATTAGCAGCCTTTTCTTTTTTATTCTTCTCTCTTGCTTATCGACTTTTAATTCCTTTTTTCTAATTCTCTTCTTTTTCGCACCTTTGCATTTAATACTACTGCAATTACTTCCTTTTACACTCTAATTCTCTCTTCTTTTGGTCTGCCGTGGCTTTGCCTTCTTTACTCAAATTCCTGCCTCCCTTTGGACCAGAACAAGAACCACATCAGGACAAGGACAGCACCGCTTTGTCTTTTGTTCGCTCGGCTTTTCCCTACCTGAGCTGATCTGAGCTGACCTGACTTGACCTAAGCTTTGTTCTGTTGTTCCTTATTTGTTTGTGCTGTACTGTTCTGTGCGGAGTTTTGCTTGTCTGTGCTCTGCTCTACTCTGCTCTGCTCTGCTTTTCCCGCCTTTTTTCTTTTTTTTTCTTTTTCTTTTTTTTTTTTTTTTTTTTTTTTTTCTTGTCGCTTAATTGCTTGCTTTCCAGCTTAACGCCCTGCCTTTTTTTTTTCTTGCTCATTCTCCTTCGCTCATTTTTCGCCGCAGAACGCAAAACCAGCGACGAGACAGGAAAAAAGTGCCAATTCAATTGAAATCTAATCGAAAAAAGCAGGCTCCCAATTAAAGCAGGAAAAGTCAATCGGCCGCTTTAAGCCTGTGCCGCGACACGCTTTTCTTCTTCTTTTTTTTTTTCGCATTTCCTTCCAATTCATTTATTCCTTTTTGTCTTCTGCTTCGACAACGATAGATATTAGACGACCGATCCGATCCCACTCCATTGCAATACTCCCTCGATGTTACTTCGCCTATAGCCACTACCGCTCCGCTACGCTCTTATTCTCGACTTCGGCACCACACAATGTCGACGCCGCTAAGAGCAGCGAAGCCTAATCTAGAGGCAGCTGCTGCTTTTGCTGGTGGAAGCGACCCATTTACTGTTACTGCTGGTTTATCAGCTTCTGCTGCTGCTGCTCGTAGACGCCGTGTCCAGGATTCGGAAGATCGCCATGCCAACAGCAGCGACGATACCTTTGCTGACGACGCCAGTCTAGATGGCGACGCTTCAGACGGCACCCCACTGCGCGCCCAACGACAGCGCTACGGAATTTTTGATACCCATGCTTTCGGTCTCGGTCCTGGCTCGTCTCCCGGCCAAGCCAAGCGTGCCCTTGAGGCTCATCTAGTCGAGACTGAACGTCGCCTAGACGAAACTGGCCGCCTCGGTACACAGTTGGTTCGCCAGCGCCAAGAAGTTCTCGAGCAGCTCAAGCACGTCGAAGACCTGGCCATTGATCAAGAGCTGACGCCTGAACTACGGACTAAACTCAACGACATCGAAAAAGAATACAACGATGTAGTAAAAGAGACTGCTCGTGCTTTCATGCCGCGCCAAAGAGTCCCTAGCAACGAATCGGGCTCTAATCATCTTTCTACTTCACCTTATGTCACAGAGACGCGCGGAAGGGTACGAATGCCATTTTAATGATTGAATATTGCTTGGTTTGTTGATAGAAACTAACTTAATTGGTTTTTCTAGCGCTCCGCTAGTCCCTCCAAACACGATAGCATATCCGCCGGCTCGCCCACTAAGCTTAGCGTCCCCAACACCGCTTCCATCACCACTGTCTCAAACAACCGACGACTGCGCAACCAGCCCACCAATCGCGTAAAAGACATTGAGTTCGCCGCCGACATCAGCACATCACTTCTTCAGCAGGTTCGCTCATTACAAACTTTGCTTTCCGAGCGCGAAATCGAGCTCAGAGATGCACAAGCTGCCAAGACCAAGCTTGAGGAAGAGTCCGAGTCGTTTATGCAACGCCTACGGACGTGTGACGAGAACGAAGGCCGCTTCCGCGAAGAGAACTGGAATCTTGAGACTAAGCTCTTTGACAGTGAGACTCGTGAAAAGGAAAGCAACGCGCGCGCCGAAAAGCTTAACCAAGGACTTGCCATTCTGCAGAGTGAAAAGAACTCCATCCAGCGCGAGCTGGATGAGCTCAAGGCTGTGCATACCAAGACTCTTGAGAAACACACCACCATTGTCAAGACCCACGACATTGAGATCGGTACGGCAAAGCGTAGTATTGCTACTGCCGAGTCTGAGCATACTACCATGCAGCGCAAGATTGAGGAGCTGACCCGCCAAAACTCGGAGCTGGCTCGCGCTATGACCGCGACCCGTGGCCGCACGCTCGAGCGGGAATCAGACCAAGACTCTAGTGAGGACGAGTATGAAGCCTCGCGAGTGAGCCCTACTCCAGAACACTCGCCGCCTCCTTCGCCCGTCAAGAACACGCCCCGCCACTCTATGCTCGAGTCGGAGACAGTCAAGGCCTCGTTAATGCATGCCCAGCGTACTATCCAGTCCCAGAGAACTCAACTGCACCGTGAAAAGACTGAGAAGCTGGAAATGCGCCGTGTCCTCCAAGAACTCCGCGACGAGCTTGAAAAGCTCCGTGAGGAAGGCAATTCGCCCGTCACCTCCCGCCGCAACACGACTACCCGCCGCCCCGATCCCCGCGATATGCGTAAGCCTTCGAACCGTCTGCTCGGAAACCACCGCGCTAGCCATGAAGAAATTTACGCCGATGAGAACGGCTGGGAAGACGATTCGGACGATGACGACAACAGCAGTGGTAACCGCAGAACCATTACTCTTCAGAGCCAGGCTGCCATTGTTGGTGGACGCCTGAGCCCCGTGCGCCGCCTCTTTGGAACGCCCAGCCCCAACCCGCCACAGTCATACAACGGTTCCACTACTCCGGTGACGCCCACTACTGAGTCTGGTATGACGGATAACAGCGATGCCTTTGAGACGGCTAACGAGCGTGATACTGCCACCGAGACGGATGACTTCCAGACTGGGGCCGAAGAAATAACGGATGATGATGATGATGACTCGGGTGCTTCAACTGAAACTGAGGGTCCGGCCAAGAACACTGCAAGTCGCCGTAGACCCCGGAGCATCATGGCTCGCAACCGCGACTCTTTCGACAGCACAGCATCGACGTCGGCCGAGGAGGATAACTCGAATCTCCGCACGCCTGCAGCCCAGGCTTCAAGATTGCGTAAGCGCAGATCAGGCCGTCGCTCGCGGGGTAACAGCAGAGAACCTCCGAGCTTCATGGGATCTCCTCTGAGCTACGGAAACAACAGTGTCATGGGCACGCCGCTCCAAGGTAACAACCACAACGGCGGCAGCATGAGTCTGTTTGCGGAGCTTCAGGACATGGCTAGCGACTATGACTCGTCGTTCCTTGACACGCCCAACCGTACTCTCGGCACTGGTACGCCTAACTCGCCGTTCCAGCCGTATTCTCCGCCGCCTCCGATTCCCCAGCTGCAGTTCGACCCTCTTAGAGACCCGCTACGGGGCAGCCGTGTTCTGGCCATCCCCAACACTATTCGCCGTATGATGGTAGACAGTGGCGTCAACACCGACTTTGTGTCGGATGATGAGGATGCGCCGGTCTTCACTATCATTCCGGTTCAGTCCATGATTGACGACTCGCCAGTGGCGCTGATGAAGGAGGCTATGCCTGAATTCTCCATGGTCCACATTGACGAGTGGAGTGACTCGCCGGTTTGGTACGTGCCGCCTCCGGCTCCGGTCTTGGCGATGTCTCTTATGAGTGCCGAGGCGGGCTCTGAGCCTGTCAATGTGCCCAAGAAGGAGATGCCAGCTTTGAGCCTGTCGGGAGTTGTCCAAGACGTCGATGCGCCTGTCAATGTGCCCAAGAAGGAGATGCCAGTTTTGAGCCTGTCGGGAGTTGTCCAAGACGTCGATGCGCCTGTCAATGTGCCCAAGAAGGAGATGCCGGCTTTGAGCCTGTCGGGAGTTGTCCAAGACGTCGATGCGCCTGTCAATGTGCCCAAGAAGGAGATGCCAGCTTTGAGCCTGTCGGGAGTTGTCCAAGACGTCGATGCGCCTGTTAAGGCCCCCAAAAAGGAGATGGCGCTATTGACTGTGTCAGCGGTTGTCGAAGATACTGATGAGCCTGTCAAGGTGGCCAAGAAGAAGATGCCGGCGCTGACTGTGTCTGAAGTTTCTCAGGACTTCAACGAGCCGATCAAGGTTCCCAAAAAGGAGCTTCCAGTCTTGGCTTTGTCTTCCTTGGAGGAGCACGCGCATGAGCCCATCAAGGTTGCCAAGAAATCGCTGCCGTCGCTGTCGGTTTCCAGCCTTCAGCATGAGCTTCATGAGCCTGTGACCCACCCCAAGGTCGAGAAGCCCGTTCTCGGTGTTTCAAGCATCACCAGCGCTCACGATATTATGCCTATGGCTCTCCCTAAGACTGCCCTGCCAACCCTGGCGCTGTCAGCCTCGGTTGCTTCCGAGGAGCACTCGCCTGTGGCCAGTGCCAAAAAGGAACTGCCCTTGCTGGCACTGTCTTCTATGGCTGCCGAGCACCACGAGCCGACCAATGCTGCTCCCGTGGCCCTGCCCACTCTCAGTGTTTCGGGTCTTAAGGCTTTGGCTAACCAGCCCCTGGCTCACAGCAAGCCTGCTGTGCCTACCCTGGCAATCTCCATTGCCGAGAATGCATCGGATGAGCCAGTTGGTGTTGTCAAGGCCACGCGTGTGCTTTCTGTTTCAGGGCTTCATGCTAAGCACCATGAGCCAATCAAGGCTGCCAAGCTCCTGATGCGCCCGCTGTCGATTTCGGGTGTCTCGGAGACGGAGGAGGTGCCTATCCGGGTTGCTTCAGGTGCCTGGCCGCTGCTGACTGTGTCTTCTACCAAAGCCACCACCAACGAGCAGCCTGTGCACCACCAACTCAAGGTCTTCAAGACCACAGTTCCTCAGTTGACCACGTCGGCTCTGGCCGCTCAACACCGCGAACCGGTCAACACAGTTCGCCCTGCAACGGCGACTTTGTCGGTTTCTTGTGTTGAGTCGAAGCATGAAGAGCCCGTGGCTGGTGAGCGCGTTGCTGCGCCCTTGCTGTCGATGCGCAACGTGGCCTCTAGTGAAGATGCCCCGGTTGCTGTCCCGGCAGTTTTGGCTCCGGCTCTGGGCTTCGCTGCCATGATGCACCACCACGCCGAGCCGGTTAGTGCGCAGGCTGTAGCTCCCCCGGCGCTGTCGTTCACTTCCGCCACTGATGTTGCCATGTCTCCCAAGCAGGGCCGTGGTCCGATACCGAGATCACTGGGCTTGTCCTACACGCACGATGCCAGCCTGTCGCCGATTGCACAGTCGGGCCGATCGTCACCTCCGCTGATCATGTCGCATCTTGCCGAGACTCCTCTGGTTCCCGGGGCTGTGAAGCCGGGCCTCTACTCGCCCATTGGCTTTTCGGCATACGATCTGCAAAACATTTTCCCGGCGCCGCCGCCGTCTCGTTCTGGTATGGCGGCTGCTCAGCTGGGTGCTTCGAGTTTTATCGCGCAGTCAATGGAGCCAACATACGAGTCCAAGTCGCGTCCAACGTCGTCGCTGCTATACTCACAAATTTCGGAGCAGTCGTTTGAGCCAGTGAGAGCGCCTTCGCCGCCTATGCCCGATTTCCGCATGTCTCGCGCGTCAATGGAAATTACAGAGCCGGTGGCTTCTGCGCCGCAGTTGCAGCGGGCTCTCGGAATGTCGGGTATGACTGCTGAGCCGTTGACGCCCAAGAGTAACAACATGTCGTCGGCCACTTCGGCTGCTCCGGTATTTACGCTACCCGATGTTGCTGCTGACTACAGCCCGCACCCCATTATTACCCACCACGCTGTGCTTTCGCGTTCACTGGCACAGTCAGACGCCCTGACGCCCCGCACCGAAGTGTTTGCTCCGACGCGACTTTCCATGTCTGGCTTTACTGCAGTTGACATGGGGCCGCAGCCGATGAGCCCTAAGCGGGCGGGCTTCGTCATGCCTCATGGTGTTGAGAATCCGTTTGCTGGCCAGACCAGTGACGACGGCCAGCGGTTTGTCTCGCTGTTCAACCGTGCTCGTAGCATGAGCTCTGCCGGTAACAGTGAGCTGGTGATTGCTGAAGATGATACGCGTCAGTCGCCCAATGCCACGCCGCCGCCCGAGTCGCTCGAGTCGCAACGGCCCCTTAAGGAGGTTGCCGGCAACAGCACGCGGGCTGTGATGCGCGGAAACAAGGCGACAATGGTTGATTCCAGTGTTCAAACTACCGTCACTTCTGACATCATTGACGATTGGATGGCGGCGCAATACCAGCAACAACAAGAGCAGCGCGCGCCATCGTACGGCTCAGCCACTGACGAGACTGAGAGCATGCCCGGCCGCCCTGGCAGAGCTGCTAGCAGTATCCGTCAGTCCCTTGACGAAGCCCGGCGTACGCGCGAGCGCTCGCAAATGCCACTGCCGCCGTCCTCGCTCCCTGGTCAAGCTCGCTCGGCCTCAACTGCCGGCTACCAGGCCCGTCCTCGCACGCCTGTTGGCCCTGGCAATGCTACTTCTCGCGACCGCGACGGCGGCCGCTACCTGGTTAGAACTCACCCCGAGACACCGTCTAAGAACACGATTCACAGCCAAAAGTCATCGGTATCGTCGTTCACGTCGGAGATTGACCAGCGCTTTGACATGGCGCGCGACCTGCTGGGCATGACGGCCGATCACGGACGCCAGGCCGACCCGCGTATGATGTTGGCCGTGACCGAGGTGATGATTGGCGAGTTTGTGTGGAAGTACACGCGTCGGGCCGGCCGCAACGGCGACGTACAAGGCACGCGGCGCCGGCGCTTCTTCTGGATCCACCCATACATGCGCATGCTGTTCTGGTGCGATGAAAACCCAATGCTTTCGCGCAAGGGCGAAGTGCTCTGCAAGGGCTCGCGCATCGAGGCGGTGCGGGTGGCTACCGACGATAATCCGATGCCCCCCGGTCTGCACCGTAAGAGCATAATTCTGATGACGGCCGACGGCACCATCAAGTTTACTTGCCAGACTGGTCAGCGCCATGAGACGTGGTTTAATGCACTGTCTTATCTGCTGCACCGCAACGGCATCAACGGCACCTACGAACCCAACGAGATGGCAGGCAACATTGCCAGAGCCGACCTGGCCGAGTTCAACCCTGCGTGGCGCGTGGGGCCCGAGGAGGAGCACGTTGCCGCGTATTCCACCGACCCTGCCACTGCGCGTCTGGCTTCGCGTAACCCGCACGGCCTGTTGCCACCGACAGAGGACACAATCATCCCTACTCTAATCAGCAAGGACAAGGAGAGCCCTGCGCGTGGCCTCTCGCGCAAGCGCTCCTACCAGACGCTGAGCACGCGCATTGGCGGCGTCTTCACTGGCACGCTGTCTAGTTTACGCAGCCGCTCGTCGGTCGGCAACATGCAGGCGTCGTCGGTGTACCGCAAGAAGAGCTTCATGTCGAGTACGACAGGCGAAGGGCCTGCGGCCGTCACGGCGCACGATAGCGCAGAGGACCTGCGCCATGTGATTGAGCAGCAGGATCGCGAGGCCGATCGGTTGGAGAATGTGCGAGCGTGCTGCGACGGTAAGCACGACGTGGGCATGCTGGCACATGGCCGGCACAGGGGACTGGGCGGACATAGTCATGGACATGGACATTCTCACCACTTTGGGAGTGTGAGCGTGCGGAGTTCGAGTGCAGGAGGAGTGCGCGGAGGATCGAGAACGAGCACGCCTACAGATGCGGCGATGAGGACGCGATTCTAGGCGGTTTATTAATCTCTCTTCAAGTTGAACGAGGTGGATAATATGTCTTTTTTCCTTTGTTATTCCTTTTGTTCTTTTTCTGGGATCGCGTTCTTTTTCTTCATTTTATTTCTGCGCTCATCTTTAATTCTTTTCCTTTTTCTCCGTGGCCGTTATCGCCTGACTTACTCATATCCGTTTCCTTTGTCGCCATCGTTTCTGTCTTTCCTTGCTCTGCTCTGCTCTTCCCCTATTTTCCTCTCGTATCCAGAATTTTCTTTTTCTTTCCGTTTGTTCTCGGCATTCTCAGCATTTCCGCTTCTTTTTTCTTTTTCTTTTTTCTTCTTCTTTCCTCGTTCATCACCTCCCGCCGTATCGGGCTTTGTCGCGGGTTAATGAGGGCTTCGTTTTTTTTTATCAAAAACTCCGCAACCTCATCACATGTAAACCATTTTTTACATTGTCTCTTATTTTGTTCTTACTCGACAAATTTCTCTCTCACACAAACATTATCTCCAAATATATATTCTTTTTTTTTCTATTTCATCCTCCTTATTCCTTTGTTTTCATGGGTCGTTTACGAAGTTACGCAACCTTTTTTTCTTTTCCTTATTTTCTTGCATCTTATTTCTTGTGTCTTTTTCCTGAAGCACCTGCTCCTATTACTTCTTTTCAAATAACAGAGGCACGCCGTCTTCTTGTTATCGGCCAGTCTTTTCGCCATCTTTTCAAGATGCCAACCAACTCTATTTCCTTTGTATCCATTGCGCGTCTATCTGCAACTGACCTCTAGTCACTCGTTTATCTTCCTTATCTGTGTTTCTTATCCTTGCCTTTGTCCTGTTCTCTGCCTTTTCTTGTTCCCCAGTGTCTCTGACACGATTACGCTCGCTATTTCTTTCTTCTCTCTGCTTAATCTACTTCGATGGGTTGTTTTGCTGTCTTTTGTTTGCTCTTGTCGTTTTTTCTTTTTTAATCTTGTTTGTCTTTTTTTTAGCTGTTTTCGCACCAACTTGTTTTGTTAGTCGATGTACTGCTTTTACAAGCATCTGCTGTTGCTATTTTGTATTGAAAAAAAAATCAATTCATTGTCGCCAAAAATGCCCAAATCGATATCTGCGTCTTGTAGTATGTGAAAAAGAAAAAGAAATAATGGTTTATATGCAAAATAACCCGAACCACGAGGTGTAGAGACCCTAACACTGAGGGTTTAACCCAAGCCCCGAGGGTTTATACTCTAAACTTACCACTCTAGCAACAGCCTTTTCTCGGCGTCCCGGAGTAACTCACCTTCACTTCGCACCCGCCCTTCCATCTTCACACGAGCCCAGTAAACATTGCAATCCAAAGACTCACATGCCACTTCATCGCCCCACGCCACGGCTGAACACGAGCGACACACGGCATTCATGGCAGCCAACTCGCCATCCAGCGCCGCCATCTTGCGCTGCGTCTTGTCGAGAGCCTGTGCTGGCCGTGCCAGACAGCGCACGCAAATGGTTGTGTTGCCCGATGATGTAGCGTTAGTATGCGTCGGGGCCATTTTGCCCGCACACACGGCACACACGGCAACACGTAGATACGCCTCGAGCGTACGGCCGCGGCGCTTGGGATCAACACGGCGGACGCGTTTGATCTTTGGCATCTCGTCGAACCAGGCACGGGCACTGGCGCCCACGAGGTTGAGAATGCGGTCGAGTGGGGGGATGATGTTCTTGGTCAGGTAGTATTCGGCGTCGAGTTGGGCGTCGGGGCTAGCAAGGAATTCGGCAGGCGATATGCAGCGGTCCGAGAGGCGAGCGCCGGGAGCGCCAGCAGCGACGAGGTAGGAGATGCGGGCGCCGTATTGTGGCTCAGCACGGGAGTCAGCGAGGGTCTGGCGGGCAGCGATAACGGCACCGGGTGGGAGGGCAGTGGCGTGTGAGGTGGTGAGAAGACCGCGGCGGGTGGCCGGCGCATCGGAGTAGGTGCCAAGCTTGACTTCCTTGGCGAAGCAAAAGTCCTGTAGAGAAACAGTGCCGCGCATGATTTTGGCAGCTTGGCTTTGGAAGTAGGCCTTGACCTGGGACAAATCGGCCGTGTCAAAAAGCGTGCGCAAAACACGCTCTTCAATCTTTTGCTCGGCCGGAGTTCCGTCCCGGCGCACGGTTTCAATGCCTTTGGCCTCGAATATGGGCGCCGACTGTTGCCGCGATTCCCACTTGTAACCAACGTAGCGCTTCTTGGCGAGTAAGACACACGGCTGGTAAACCTTTTCAAACTTGATGCGGACGGGCTTCGGGTTGGTATCGGTGATGGCAGCGGCCATTTCGTCGGCTAGGTCAAAGGCCTGCTTGCGAGTCCGGCCCGGAAGCCTGATAAACAAGCTATCGGTATCGCCGTAGACCACTTCGGCATTCCAGTGCGAATGGGCATGGATCAGGGCAATGGCACGCTCCAGAGTCTCTCGACCCGTCTGCACAATAGAGTCGGCGATTTCGGCACACGGCATGCGGCCCGAGTACGAGGCCGAAGTGTAGCCATAGGTGACATTGGCCAGGAGCTTGAGAGCCAGTTGGCGGTTGTTGAGCAGCTGTTGTAACGGGCGGTTCCCAAGGGCTCCGGCCTGCTTTAACCCACTCTTGACCATGACGCGCGTCTCAAGCAACTCCCGAAGCATCTTGGCCAGCAGTGACGTTCGAACGGCCGGCGTAGCGTACAGAATTCCGTTGGGTGCAATGGTGACGGAGTCGTGTAAAAGCTCTAAAAGGTGCTTGGCGCGTTGATACTCGGTAAAGCCCATCTTGGTCGTAGTTCCGGTTCCGGACCCGGAGCCAGCAGAGCCCCATCCGACAATGCGGCCGAGAAAGGTGCTGTAGCAGTAATTGTAGGCAATCATCACACTGGGATATAGACTCTGAAAGTCTAGCACCACTACCGGGTCCGTGTACAAGGCACTCTGGGGCTCCATGACTAATGGCAAACACTCAAGTGCATTCTGTCCTCCGACTTGTCGCCGTGACGGAGAAACAAACACAAAGTTCTCGGGCCGGGCAATGCGGCCCATCATCGACTCGACCTTGAACTGCGACCCGCGTGACACCACGGCGAAGAAGTCCACTCCGAGAAGCCGCGCTTGTTCTCGCGTCCGCACCACAAGCTCGTTGGCCTCGAGGATCTCCAGGTTAATCACCGTCCGTGCCTGCATATACCGAATTAGTCGGCCCAGCGCCCGGTGCCCGCCGACTGCTCCGGCTCCCCTTCCAGCTCCGGTCGTCCACCATGCCGTTAGCGTGGCGTGCGAGTAATGCGGCACCCGTCGACCCAACACATTCCACGCAATCTGCGCCAGAGAATATTGCAACAAGGCCAACTCGCTGCGCATGGCCCGCCACAGGTTGATCACGTGGCGGCCAGTGACCTTGACCGTGCTTGTTTTAGTGAAGCCCCACCGGTCTCCGTCGCGGCCGGTCCGAAGCGGAGACTCGGCTGATCGAATCCGAGCAAGATCGGATGCCAGATCGTAATCAAAGTGTACCGATGCGCGTTCTAGCAGAAACCCCCATGAAGCTGACTGTACTTCGAAGCCGGTCAAAATATCGGGATCAAAGCGGCGGACTACGCTCGAAAGCGCCGTCAAAACCTCAAGCTCCGTGTCTTCGATCTGTACTGCCCACGACGTTTGTCGCCGAATTCGTTGGCCAATCTCCGAGGCAAAGCCGAGAGCTTCTGTCCCTTCAATGTCCAAGTCCATCTCGGAGAGCACAATGATACCCGAGACCATTCCGGACGCATCGGGATCTGGATCGAGATCATCCCGGATCAAATCGTAGCTCTCGTCCGTCTGCAAACTCCAAAAGATACACTTGACCTCGTCCGTCTCCGGATTCGGTGCCAAACTGCCGCGCGTACACGTAAACACCTCGACCGAAAGGATCGACATGCGCCGGCCTTCTGAATCGGATCCGGCTTCCGGTTGTCTCGATTTGCGGCGCTGTGATGCACTGATAACCGACGGTGTTTTCTGAGTCGGGCCGTCAATCTGAGACGAAAAATTCTGATGTTTCCGTGTCGGCCTTTTCTTTCGGCTTTCGTCTTCCGTCTCGACCCACAGACTGACATCGGCAAAAGATGGAGGAGGCGGAAATATTTCCCAGCTCTTGAGATTACACATGAGTCTGCGTTCGTCAACTGAAGCATCTCCACTCCGACTTGCCTCTGATCGATAGCCAGCTTCACCCACAACTGAAAGCTGAAACTCGGACAGATACGGAAGTGTGGTGCCCTTGATCCGGAACTCTTTACCACCGTATTCCCGGGGTCGTGTCGGGACTTCACGCTCTATGCTGTACACCACCTGCGGGTTAATTTCATCCGGAAGCCCGTAATCGGCGAATGTAGCACAAACTTCCTCCACCGATGGTGGCGCTTCAGCCACATGAAATGTCTTAGTTTTTAGCTGAGATCTTGTCGTTACTATCGGAGACTGTGACTGGCTAAAGCCTGGCGAATAAGAAAGCGACAACCGGGCCTTCTTCCGGGCCGAAGCCGAGACCGAGACCGAGGCAGACAACGGAAGGGGCGAAGATTCAGGCCAGAGAAGCTTTGATGGCGTCTTGAGGGGAGTTGCATATAGAAACGAGCTGCTCTCCTTTTGCGTCGGTGTTTGAGTCTGAAAAGGCGGGCATTCACTGTTGCCGACTGTCGCCAGCCGGGCCGGAGATGACGGAATCGTTTCTTGCGAACTTCGGACCTGTTGAAAATCAAGCCCAGAAATTTTGGACTTGGACATCAGCGGCGAACTTGGAAACACATCATCTCCATCACTATTCGCACCAAACACGACCCGCTTCCCCTCCGTTGACCGGCCGGCCTTTGAGCCCGGCGTCTTCACGGGCGTCTTGAACTCCTCTCCAGAGGCCCTCAGCAAGCTCCGACTATCATCGTAAATCGCCTGGAAGTCGGGGCCTAACTTGACGCGTTTAATCACAGTGACGCTGCTGTTGCCTGAGGGCGATGACGTAAAAAAGCGCTTTCCACGGCCCTTTTTTACGCCCGGCACTTTCAGAATATCACCAGAAAATCGTGCGTCACTGGCAAAAGAAACAAGGCGAGTGGTGATCGGGATCTTTGGATGGTGTCCTGTGGCCAAACTGCTGCGCGCAAGACCCGAAAAGCAGGATAAAAGGGTCGATATGTCCATCTCTTTGGGCTCCTCCGAAACAGCCGGCTCTGGTTCGGCATCGGGCTCCACATCAAGCTCGTACTCGGCATCGGGTTCCATAGGCTCCTGCGGCACTTGCACCATCTGGCTCATGCTAATCTTGATTTCGTCCACTTCAATGCTGCTCTCGGGAGTCCCTCCCATTCCCGGCTTCGGCGCCAAACCTAGAGAAACGCGAAGGTTCTGTGGGTACAGATCCTCGATTGACTGCATCACTGTCCGGATCTTTTTAGCCTGACGGTCGTTGCGGACAAAGCTCCCAAAGCTGATTTTCGGCGATACTTTCGGGTCGTACTCCATTTCAATCAGCTGAGCAATCTGATCCCGCTGCTCTTCCTCGTTGAAAAAGCCCGTACGGCGGGTCTCGGAGCCCACCGCCGGCTTTTCCGGTGACATAGACACAAGAACCTCGGGCGGAAACGGAGAATCGCATTCAGACAAGGACACCGACGTCGATGCTGCCAGAGCCCGTCGTCGCTTTTCTTCCGACTGCCAAAGCTCAGCCATGCTCGGAACAAGCTTGGTGGACTCGGGAATCGGATGCAGTCGCTCAATAAAGTCGTGATGCAAATGCCGCTCCTTTACCTTCCGCCGATTGAGAATATCCCACACGCAGATGTCGACTTCAAGCATACAATACGACAACCGTGGAAGATATGCATTGTCGGTAATAAAACGAAAGGAGACCGTCTTTTCTGTGTACAGCATCTGCATGTGGGTCCCTGGCGCGGTCTCTGGTGGAGACACGGAATCGGAGTCGGGATCGTCATTTAGTGGGGCCATGGGCACCGGAGCCCGGAAGTGGGTCACGGACGAATCCAGCCAATCACAGCCAAACAGGTTGTAGTCAATCAGAAACTGCGAAATATACTGGACATGGGCGTCGTATGGCTGGAACTTGGTCTGCATAATAGCGCCGCTCTGAAGCAGGTCAACCAGCCTCGTCATCAGATTCGGGTTGAGCATGTAAATCTTCAGGTAGTAGCAATAGCCAACATGGAAGCCGTAAAACGGAATGCCCTTGACCAGCGTAATTCGGGCCACAAAGCGGGCTTCTTTCTTGTCGGACGCAGCCGAATTGTAGGAGCGGAAAGATACGGCCAGAGCATGATCAATTGACATGTGCAACCGGTAGATATAGGCAGCAGCTAAGGAGAAAATGTTAGCTTTTTGTGGCATTTGATTGACGAGTTAACTACCTACACTGCTTCTCATCCAAAGACCCGGTATATTCCACATAAATGTATGGAAAGAATCCATGAATATGAGCACACACTTTTTGTCCAGCAGCCGTTGCACCAAACACGCGAATAACTGGCACTTTCGGCATCAGGTGGGTCTGTGATGCCGAGACATCGTTTCTAAGAACCGGGTCGTACACGGTCGGTTGAGATTGATAGTGATCAATGCCATTGATTTGCACCTGAAAGCCTTCCATCACGGCACGGCACGGGGGCTTTACTGGACCGTCGTGTCTAGGGTTAGGGTTCTAAATTAGAGGCACCGGAACTCTTCCGCCAGCGACAAACGGACGCGACGGGCCGACGCCGATTGCCACAAAAACAAGGGTTTATCGTAGACACGTGACTATCGGTGAGAAAACAGCGTTCGGCAGAAGGCGAGGCGAAGGTACATTGGGAGGAAGCAAGGTCTCGGTTAGACAAAAAGGATGGCTGGCTAAGGTAGTGGTGGTTTTTTTGGTTTTTTTTTGGGGGGTCGAGACAGGAAAACAAGCCTGCAGCAGGCAAGCAGGCAGGCATCAAAAGAGAAGAGAAGAAGAAAAAATAAAGCAATTAAAAGTTGGCAATTGGGACAAGCAGTAAAGGCAAATCAATGGCTTTGATGGCGGCAGACTGGATTCAAGCCATAGTCAATGAAATCAATTTAAAATCAACCTGGAGAGAAGAAATTTTTTGTCTTTTGATTTTTGCTTGTTTTGTTCTTTATCATTGAAAGAGCAGGAGGTTAGGAATTCATTGTGTGGAGATCACGTGTTTACATTGATGCTAATGTGGGGCGTTGAACATGCAGCAAAGCTCTTCCTACTTCCCTGTCCAAGTACGGAGTAGAATGGTACAGTGGCTAAGCACTAAAACTACAGGGACCGGGGCGCTATAAGCCCAGCTGACTTGAAAGTCGAGTATCACAACGTCTTCTCGCAACGCCGCCTGAGTAGCGATCTCGTATTGACGGCTGGCTGCTTTTTTTTTTTTTTTCCTTTCTTCGGGTGTGGGGCAATTCTAAATAGTATAGCTATAAAATAAAAAAATAAAATAAAAAAGTGTCGACAAAAGGCCGATGCGAGCAATGTACTTTTGCTGCTCACTCCAACAGGCTCATCTTTTCTGTCTTCGTTCTGACTTTTTGCGTCCACCAGACGCCAACGTTTGTTTTCTTTTTTTTTTTTTTTTTTTTAAAAGTCTTTCTTCTTTGGGCCTTCCAGGAAATCATAGCGAGCTGACTATTCGAGGGTCTAGATGCAGAGTAATATGGATAGTAGTAAAAATTGAAGCGAAACAAACCCTCATAACTCAGTCCCAAGTTAGATGCGCGTTCATTTAACCAATGACCTTGTACTTCTTTTCTCGTTGCAGGAAACCCCGTCAGCAATGATATCAGATGTGACGTGTCTCTCTGCTCGAAAGAACTTACTTAACCGAGCAAGTATGTACTTAGCTGCTGTTCTGCGCATGGTCCGACCCGGATTAGAAAGCTGAGGAAGAGGGAAAGAAAATAAAAATATGAAAAAGGGTATATTCTATCCTCCAGTCCGCCGTCCGACAGTGTACAGAGGGTTTCGTGTACATGAGCACTAGTACTTACTTAAGTACTTGAGGCTATATCACAGCTCCTTCTGTTACACTCGGTACCTCTCATAACCTCAAACGCGCACAAATGCAACACCACCAACCAACCTGCATTAGCAGTGGCGGCGACAGCGACAGGAGTAAAAGCAGTTTTGGGAGTAGAGTAGGAGTAAGCGAAAAAAAAAAAAAAAAAAAAAAAAAAAAGAAAAAAAGTAGCCTGCTTCGAGCTAACCCACACAAGACCCTCCTGTACCTCTATAAAATATACCACCTCCCTGCTTGTACCCAGCTGCCGGATTCTCATGTGTGATACCTTGGCTGTCAGTAAGCAGTTAGTTTTGTCGGTTTGTCTAGCTCGCCGCACATCCATCTTCAGCCACGTACTTGCTACATGTAAGTACATGTGTACTTGTTCTTGGGCAGCAACGGCGGGACAAAGGAGGGGCAAACAAAAGGGAAATTAAAATTCGGCTGTATTTGCGTTTTATGTATTGTTAGTTTAGCCCGGTGACTAGACAAAAACGAGTTGTCTTAGTCCGCGTGAGTCTAACTCCTCTTTCTGGCCGTTCTAACCCCCTCAACTCGTTTGTTGGCGGCAGACGCCCAAATTGCCAACTCACCAGTGCCGCTACAACTCGGATCCAGTTTCTCCCAATTAGTTGTGTTGAAGAAAACTTGTCGCTGAGCTGAGCCTTGCTACGTCACTGCCAGAACGTGACAGTGTGTTCAGAAACAAACATCTGGGTTCATGCTTTCTGCTAGAAAGCCTAGAAGGGCTGGTGATGGTTTGGAATCATAATACATCATATCACAGAGCTATTTATTCATGTTCCCGTTACATCAAATCACATCACATCACATCACATTCAGGTATAGAGCCCCACTCATGCTACATGCATTGGAACTTTTATTGTGACTAATTAGTCTTATATATGTGCCATACGGTACTTCTGTACTTTTGCTCATACAATTCTTTGTCTTGGCCTTTTAGAATAGCTGCTGATCACCATTCTTCCCAGCCATCTCTGTAACTAGTTTTTTTTTTTTTTTCCTTGATTTGGGCAAAAGCAAGCAACTGTTTTTCACTAGGCGTTATTCTTGCATTATACCCTCACCTGAATGAACAAATGCAAGAAACAAGCAACGACTCAGCTATTAGTAGTAGTGGATACTTGCATTTATTGCCTGTCTAGTATGGCACACATGATGCTTGATGCACATATGCAGTCTTGCCTTGTTTCTCTTTTCATTTTTTATCATTATCACGCACCTGCTTTTTTGTCTCATTTTTTGCCTTCCCTTGCTGCGCTTTGCCCGCCCGCACCTCCCCCGGCTCTGTTGTCCATGGAGTAAGCGCCCTTTCCAATGTTTGTTTACCTGCCAGACTTTATGGCTGTGATCCCCCCCTGTGTGACTGTCCATCAACTTTAAGCGCATTTATCTTTTGAGGTAACTTCCATTTGTATTGTGTTCGCTCCTGTATTTTCGTGTGTCTAGCTGTTGCAAATACGGATTTGGCAACTGCGCAAGCTACATGATTTCTTCCTTTTCATCTCATTTAGTACTTTCTTCTAACTTGTACTTCTCAAGTGAAAAATTTCTTTACTTCTTATTAATTCCTCCCTTGGAGAGTTTCCTTTCCCTTCATATATTTGTCTCCATCTCCGCTGCTTTTGGTTCTTTTCTTTTCTTTCCTTTTTTTTTTTTTACTTTTCTTACCAGTCACTTTTCCTTCATTGCTTTCTTGCTTTATATTTCATTCTTGTTTGCCATTTGTTGGCTCTATTCCCTTTCTGTAAGCCAGATGGTTCGAGGACCTATTCAACGGGCCGGTCTTACCGCCACACCCTTATCTTCTTCTGCGGCCCAGGCTGCGGCCCCGGCTCCCACGTCCGGGTCTGAGGCCAAAGTCTCGCACCACCGCGCTATTCCGGCCTGGATTCATTTCGCATACGCCGGATACCCCATAGCTAAAGATTTGGCCATTGAGTGTACCGGTATGATGTCTACAGCAGAGCCACCGACGCTTAAGCCTTCTTCGCTTGTTCACCCGCCGCCGTCGCTACTGAAAGACATAAGTAAGTTATACCCCTAGCTACCACTAAAGGCTACTGATCCTACGTTGTTACCTGTCACATTTTGGATCAAGTCCCTGCCTATTACTTGACATTGACTTGCTGACTGGTCGTATCGCTTTAGTTCAATGCAACATGTATCGTAAGTTGCCTTTTTATCTTGGATCACTGCAGGGCTTAAAGTATAAGTTGCTAACCCTCGATAGATGAGTCGAGAAAGAAGGAGGCTTATCCCTATACCGTCTTTGACAGTCCCTGTTTCTTCCCCACCCCGCTCTGCCACAATCGTTTCAAGCTTCCGAATATTCTCGACTTCCAGTTGGCCTTTGACGAGGAACTTTCCCGGGCCCAGGACCTCGGATTTTCATCGCTAAGCCCCGACCAGCAACACAGAATTTGGGTGTGCCACATTCCGCCCGAGGGTCTTCCCGTCCCGGAGTTAGCCTACGTCATCACCCGTGATTACAGACGGGGTCATGATAACCCCACTGCTTTGCCCTCCACTGGAAAGATTGAGTTCCACAAGCTTGGATTGGTCGAGGCTGTGGATACGGGGAGCCGTTTCCATGAAAACATGCTGGATTCAGCGACAAGTTGGGCGGAAAGTGGCGTGTCCCCTCTGTCGCACCTGCCAGTGTTGATCTACAAGGTAAATGTAAGTGTTGATAGCCCGCGATGCATATTGAATGCCCAGCTAACAAGCCTCTGCCCTCAGTTTCACAAATACAATGCAATGTTGCTTGGCCACACTATCAATCTGCTGTACTTTATGAGTGAGTTTTTTGTTCCAAGAGTCGGAGCGGGTGTTTGAACTAACCAGGATGCAACGCAGCCTTCCAAGCCAGCACAAAGTACTCGGAACTTCCCGACCATCCTGACATTGATATAAGCGGATGTCCAATGGTTCAAGGAAACTTGTCTCTTCCGCCCATGGTGCAGGACCAGCTGAACGTTTGGCTCTGTCGCCAGGTGATTTTGCGCCAGCGCATTTTTGATGAGTGGTTCAACAGGGTGGTAGAGTCGGACGTAGGTGTCAATACCTGGGCTACGCTATTCCTTGTAGTGGTCTCGCTTGCCTATACGTATGACCGGATTCTGGCTGCCCGGCTTGAGCAAGCCAAGTCTGACAAGCGCATGCTGGTAAGAGCCTTTTTTTTTTTTTTACAAGTGTATATTTCGTCTTGATACTAACTCTTTGACAGAAAGCATACGTGACGTACCTCAACCATGCCGAGAGGACCATTAGCTCTCTGATTAAAAAGTACCGCGTGGCACTGACGCAAATCCCCGACCCCCACGAATGGCTCCTGCGTACAGCGTACAAGCCAACACTCGATGTGCTGGAGACGATACGGGAGGGAGATACGAATGTGTTCAGTGAGCGGGTTTTGCGTTGGACAACCCCGCTGGCAGACTTTGATACGAAGGAGCCGTATGTGAGTCTTGAAGCAGTAAGCGCCGATTTGGTGAAGGACGTGGAAAAGCTTTCAGTCTAGAGCGGTGTATTTTTTTTTAAAATACAGGGTTAAACTTGGATAGTTGAGACGAAGAACGAGGCTCTGCGGCGCATATATTCACGGACCGGGAAGGACAGCATAACGAAGGACAGTGTAAGGCTGAAAGTGGTCAGTGCCTTTGATAGTTTTCTCGGTAATTGATTCCCAAGGATAAAGATAAATATAGAGGCAAATTCCACAATGACGGACATGGCAAGGAGGTCAAAGTAAAGTGTCTCGGGTCGTCGATCCATCATAGCTTTAAACTCACGGGCAGAAAACCGCCTGTGCCACCTCCAGAGATAAGGGTAATCAAGGATTGACAAAAAAAGGGCGACCCTCTTGGTAAAGCTACGGACAGCTCATCTGTCTGGTCTGTGCCGTTCGGCTTACTCCGTAGATGGTACAAAATCATACAGTTCCGGGCTAAGATGCATTAAAAGTAGAGTAAGAGATGAAGGAGTTTTTTTTTTGTATGAAAAGCTAGCGATAAACAATGCGTGTAAGAGAGAAAAGCAGAAACGCCATCAAGGGCGTGTTGAAACCGATGAATTTCCCCAACTCCCGTCATCCGTCGTAAAAAATCAAGCAAAACAGAAAAACCAAAATAAACCAGAAATAAGTCAGAAGTAAAGAAAAAAAGAAAAAGAAAAAGAAAAAAAAAAGAACCCCGCTACCAACAAGCTGACCGGTTGCGGTAAAACAAAAGAAAAACCAGAAAAAAAAATAAGCGCTCCAAGATGTTGTCATACAGTAGGAAAAATAAGGTAAAGGAAAAGAAAAGAAACAAGCTAAAAGTCCGTCCGAGTCCGGGTCCGAGTAAGAACAAATGAAAGTGAAAAAGAAAAACGCCATAGAAAGAACGAGAACAAAAAATAAATAAATAAAAAAACGTTAGAAAAGAGGGCATTCATCGTAAGCGTGTGTAAAAGAGAAAAAAGAAAAAGAGATGAGAAAATCAGCAGCGCATGCGCGACCGTCCTCTCATCACAATGCCCTCTTCCTCGTCTTCCTCCTCGTTCTGCTCCGTGCCACTCGCCGGCGCAAACGCAAAGCCGCCCTCCAACGGCGAGCGCGCGCTGCGCGGGACTCTCATCTCGTCTCTTGTCAGCGTGCGACACAGCGGCTCGACATCCGACTCGGTGTCCTCGGCCGTATCATAGCCAGTCAACCGGAAGGCCGGGCCAGCCGACGACGACGATGAGCACATGGACGACGGCTGCAAGGCGGTGGCGCAGAATACACCCGCGGCGGACGTCGTGCGGCAGGCGTGGGCGCGCGCTGAGGCTTGGCGTGCAGCTTGCTTGGAGAGCTGGGCAGCAAGCTTGGCGGACATGTGGGACTGCATCTGGGCCATCAGGGCGCAGATTTCGTGCTGGCGGGCAAACTCAAAGACGTCTCTGGCCAGCGGCTGGTCGGTGCTGTCATCGTCGTCTTCGTCTTCATCATCCTCGTCGTACTCGTCGTACTCGTCGTACTCGTCGTAGTCTGAGTCGGCCGCGCAGTACTCTTGCTGCGAGTGGTACCCCGCATACTGGCACAGCGGCGCGCCGTCTTCGTAGTCGGACATGTCCTCGGCGTGCTCGACGTGCTCGACATGTTCAATGGGGGTAATGGGCATAGAATCCGGGAGCGTCAGCGTGACGGGCACGGGCATGGAGCCCTTTGTGCAGCGGCGCAGCGGAGAGAAGCCATTCTCATCGTCGGAGTCGACGGCGTCTTCAAAGTGCTCAACATAGGCCTCGCAGTCGCTGTCGGCAAAGGCATCAAATACAAGCTTGTCGTCGTCGCGGGGCTGTGCGGGCGGAGCGGGCGGAGCGGGCGATGACGACAGCGAGAAGGAGTGGGTGCGCGAGGCACACGAGCTGCTCTGCGAGACAAGGCGGAAGGGCGCGGGGGCATGGGCGAAGCGCGAGTCGAGAGAGAGGGCGAGAGCTTTGGGGTTCTGGCTGAGGTGGTGCAGGTGTTGGTAGACAGCGCGGTCGAGGCCGGCAAAGGATGAGAAGTGGTCCATTTGGTTTTTGCTGTTGTTGATATGCAAGGGAAGAATCAAGCGAAGAAACAGAAAAGGCGAAGAAGCAAAAAAGGCGAAGAAGCAGCAAAATGGATGTAGATAGATGGATATAGTGGATATACGGAGTAGAAATAGAAATAAAAATCAATGGTGCAAAAAATCAAGCGGATTAAGTGGAAGGCACCTCGTTTGAAGCGTGGCGAAGTTGGCAGTCTTATACTTTTGTCGATATTACAGCACAGAACTCGGGAGAACCAAGAAAGGTACATGAACGGTACATAAGCAAGAAGGGTACATGAACAAGAAGGGTACATAACCAAAAAAAAAAAAAAAAAAAAAAAAAAAAAAGAGTACTTAACCAAGAACGGTAGGTACATGGGATGGGTCCAGGCGCAAATACGGGGTCGATGCAAGCAAGTATCGAGAAAAGACTAAAAAGGTTTGGCAGCTACTTAAGCTTGGCCTGCAGCAGGATTTGGGACTTTCTGGTTTTCTCTTTTTTTTTCGCTTGTTCTTTCTTTTCTGCTCCTTGACTTTTTCTTGCTCTTGCTCGCTCGCTCTTGCTTTTGGATCTGCTCTTGCTCGCTCGCTCTTGCTTTTGGATCTCACCGCTCAAGCTCACGCTCACTGCCGTGCGGCCTCCACCGAGACAATTCAACTCAGCCTACTTGCTATGTACTACTACGTACGTACGGAGTACTTGATTAAGTACTGCGTCAGTCCGTCAGTCAGTTAGTTAGTCAGTAAGTACAGTCTACAGACAGTACGGTGTAAATACTTGGTTCTATTGACATTCTGACACTTGCCGCACATTATTGATCAGCATATTACCAAGGATTGATGTTAAAAATAAGTACAAGGTCAGCCTGAAAAAAGCAGAAATAAATAAATAAAAAAATAAAAAGTGAAAAAGGAGGAAAAAAAAAGAAAAAGAAAGAAGAAAAAAAGGTCAGAGTAAAAAAGGAAGAAATATAAAATTAAAAAATTAAAAAAAAATTAATAATAATAATAAAAATAAAAAAAGACACGACAGAGTTGCATTCTAGCGGCGCAGACCAAAGCCACTGTGATCTCATTATGCCCCTGTGATCTCATTGTGCGTCTCCCCTCCTCTCTGGGGAAAGTCAAAGCCTGCACTCCAGACTTTCGCTTGAACGAAAAGAAAAAGAAAAAGAAAAAGAAAAAAAGAAAAAGTGGCTCGACCTTTTTTTTCGAAACACGGCTCGCGTGGTGTGAGTTTTTTTGTTTTTTCGGCCGGACCCTTTTTTTTATTGTTCCATCAAACTACAGTACAGTGTACAGTACAGTAGACATTACAGCGCTACAGTCACCCGTCTGGAAGAAAAACTGCTGTATTGCACACCGTATTTTTCCCCCACGGCTTTTTCTGTGTCTTTCCATGTTCTTCTCCAGGTGGCGAAACATGTTCCATAAACAATACTGGGCCTCAATCTTTTTTTTTCTTTTTTTTTCCCATCTTCTCCATATGCCGTGCATAATGCATACGATAAGTGAAAATTTCCATGACCAGATCTTGTTCTGTACGCAGTAATTCGCCAGTCAGTGTTACATCACAGCAGGATGAATAAGGCTCGCTATCCTGCGTTTCTTCGTGTTCTTGGTGGAGTTCCTGCTGCTCTACGTGAAGTTGCCCTGTAAGAGTCAGGCCTCAAGCAAAAGCCGAGAATTGGCGAAGATCGCGATTGCATCTCTCCTCTGTCCTCTGTCCTCTCCTCTGTCCTCTGTCCTCTGTCCTCTCCTCTGTCCTCTGTCCTCTCCTCTGTCCTCTGTCCTCTCCTCTGTCCTCTGTCCTCTGTCCTCTGTCCTGTCCTTTGTCCTCTCCTCTCTCTTCTGCTCTCTGCCCTCTCTCATGAATTCAACCATCGTCAACACCGGTTCTTGTGTATCCCCAGTCGTCTATTCTCGTGCACTGTCCGCCCACCCTTCCCTTTCTGTGCAACTTACTCAGTACATAGTAGTAATACTAGTGGATTGTCAAGTTCCGCCCTGCCTCGAATACAGTTGTCTTATCTTTTGTCTCCGTCTTGATTATTCGTTCCATCTTCCTCTTGTACCATCACCAAAAGGAGCGACTAATTCCTTCGCTTGGCTTTGTTAAACTCAACTTTTCCTTTCCTTGACTTTACTTCTCCCTTTGGCTTGTGATGTGATGCTCTCGCGATTTGAGTATCACGAGACTCACCGCCCAGCCTATTCCAATCCTGTGTTTCTCTCATGTTTTCCTTCCATCTCTTGTTTCTCTCGTTTCCCTTCCATTCTTTTTTCTCTCCATCTCTTGTTTTCTCTTTTTTTTTTCTGTGCTTCCATTTCTTGTGTTTCGCTTTTTTTTTCTTTTTTTTTTTCCTCAGTCAACAATCAGGTCAGACTTGGCGTCCAATCCAAGGCCTAGACTCTCCACCTCCCCCCTGCTCACATAGGAGTACATATACTTACATACGGAGTAGTACTCCATACTTGAGTACTCAAGTAAATTGTCTCTGAAAAACTTGGGGTATTGGAGAATATTACTCTCTTTTTTTCCCCGCCAAAATCGCGAGAAGAGTTTGGAGAAAGAAGCCAGGACATAAAGGGAACTACCGGAGGCACATTAGGCGGGGAAAACCCCCTCAATAAAGAGAATCCAAGCTGAAGCTTCTGTGCTGTCTATCTTCTATCTTGCTCTTTTCTTTTTCCTTTTCATCTGTTCTTGGCATGCTAATTGTTAATCATAACCTCTTTTTTTTTTCTGTTCTTTTCTTACTCTCTCTTACTTGCTGACTTGCTTACTCTACCTTGCACAATAACTTATATCCAGAAAAAAAAAAAAAGAAAAAAAAAACCCCCCCAAATCTCCTCGTGCAATTAAAATCATCGCCTCTTATAATTTTCTTCCCTTAATGCTCTTGCTGATATCGTACCATTTTTCCCCAGAACCTCGCTATTCTTGTTTGCCGTTTTAGCCTCATAGTAGACAAAGCTGTCAAGTGCCCAATCAGATCACTTCAAGTCCCATGACACCCCCCTAAGTAGTAAATCTTGCCCTTGAGGCTCCTTCAACGCCACATTTTCTTCTTGTCTTGCCTTGTCTTGTCTTGCCTTGTCTTGTCTTGTTCAATATTTTCTGCCGCCTTCATTGTCTCACCGCTTCCTTCAATAATTGTTATCTTGCAGCCAGAAGCGGAAATGGAAACGCTTGGTATCGCGGCCTTCCACTATAAAAAATGTAGATCCGTTTCACGCGATAGCTTCACATGTGAAATCTTTTCTTCTCTTACACATCGTTTGTCACTCTTTTTTTTTATATCTTTTTTCTCTTTTTTTTCTTTTTTTTTCGCTCACAAAATACAATTTCGGCTAAACAAACAAACTACAAGTAAATGCGTACAAAATCATATCATACCAGTATTTACGACAAGCCTCGCCCTCAACTGCCAATCATACTGAGCTGAATATCTTGCAGTCTTGGCCTTGACTGTCTCCTTCTTCCTCTTCTCCTGCACCACCAACACCAGCACCACTACCACTACCACTACCACCACCTCCTCCTCCTCCTCCTCCTCCTCCTCCTCCTCCT
>LKBB01000200.1:0-20216 GCA_001513885.1 Thielaviopsis musarum
AAAAAAAAAAAAAAAAAAAAAAAAAAAAAGTCGCCGGGGCGGAAGGAGCGGATGGCAGGGAAGGAAGAAAGGCAGCAACAACATGCACGCCCGGTTTCAACTGCACTATACTTGCAGCTGCCTTGTAGGCAGGCAGGCAGGCAGAACACAACAGAACAGAACAGGGCATGAGCTGGTTACAATTCAGTGTACATTTTGTAAAATCACAAGTTACGAGTGGTGGGAGGTTCCTGCATTCTTGATTTTCTCGTCGTCGTGTTAGCGCCGGTTCTTTTTCATCATTGGCTGTTGGCTGTTGGGGCTCTTTCTTCTTCTTTCTCCTCCTTCAAGCCTTGGGCAAGTAGTAGTAGTACTTAAGTACTTTTAACTGCCAATAACAGCCAACAACAAGGAATTACCAAACAAAGGCTTCTCTTCCAGGGCTTCTTCCAGGGCTTCTTCCAGGGCTGCTTCTCCCCCAAAAGACTTCAAAGACTCACTCAGTAACAGCCGAAATGCAACCCTGTATTTACCTGCACCTGCACCTGCACCTGCACCTGCACCTGAATGCAACTCCTACCCCTGCCCCCGCGCACATCTCACATGTTCCTTTTGCTAACTTGTGACAGGGCCACTACTAAGTGTACCGACGGTACTACCAATGGTTACTACTACTAGTACTACAAATCACACACAACACCATCTTCTAGTGTGCCTTTGGTGTTGACTTGGCTGCTACAAAGCAAATGTCGGCGGGTAACAGGGTCATACCAATCTCGTAGGTCTAAGTAGATCTATCAGATCTAGTACTGGTAAATAATGCCTGATCTACAAACACAACCCCGGCCCGCTCGCCCCGTCTTTTTGCATGTCTCACCGACGAGCACCTCCTCCACCCCTTCTTTCCCTTCCTCCTCTTCCAAGCCTCTCCCTTCCTCCTCTTTCAAGCCTTTCCCTTCCTCCTCTTTCAAGCCTTCCCTTTCCCCTCCCCTCCTTTTCCTTCCATTCCATTCCATTCCATTCCATGCCTAACGTCTGCACCTCCTCTTCCTCTTCCTCTCGCGACTTCCCTCGGACGACTCTTCCGTCTCACTACACTCTCCTCCTCCTCCGCCACCGCCAACGCCGGGCCGTGCTCCTCCGGACCCGCTGCGCAGACACAGCATTCGGCCCGGCGCCGGGACGCTCGGACTGTCGGATACCTCGGACGAGGCTGTCGAGGGCGCGGTGCTGCTGAGGCTGCCGTGGCTGTGGTGGTTGCTGCTGCTGTGGTTGTAGCGGCTGTGGCTGTGACTGTTGTGGTGGCTGTGGTTGTGGTGGTGGTTGTTGTTGTTGTTGTAGTGGTTGTAGTGGTTGTAGTGGGGGTTGTTGTTGTAGTGGTTGCTGTGGCTGCGGCTGTTGCGGCACTGAGATTATTAGATTATTAGCTCATCAACTTACTTAAACAACCAAAGAATAAGCAAAAGACATACACTGGCAGCGCAACAATCAGGCACTGGTAGACAAGTACACGTGCACGTACAAACCGGGGCGGGAGTCACCAAATGTCCACGACACCCTCCGCCATAAGGATGACCCCCCGCCGGCCGCCAAACCCAGCCCCCATGATCGATGCGACGGCCTTGTCCCCTGATGATTCCGGGTGCGGCTACGGGATAAACCCACGCACGAACAAAAATGTAGTCTGCGTCATTCTGTGGTTGTTGTGGTTCTGGGTCGTCTTGGATAATGTGTATTTGTGCCGAGATTGTCATTTTTGTCTTGGCGATAAAAGAGAAAGAAGAGAGGAAAAGAAAGAGAAAGAAGAGAGGAAAAGAAAGAGAAAGAAGAGAGGAAAAGAAAGAGAAAGAAGAGAGGAAAAGAAAAGGAAGAAAACCCCCAGCCACGCACCATGTGCAACACCATCAAGTATCACGACAAAAGCGGGGCCTTCCATCACATGATTAGCATAACACAACAACTAGCAGCATAAATACACCCATAATTAGCATTACATAACTCATAACATTCCACCTGCCAACAGCCAACCCCAAAATCAAACAAACAAAAAGCCATCAAACAGCTCAAAGAAAACCTTTGGTCAGACTCGGCTCCCGGCTCAAACTCGTCTCATACTCATCTTCGGCCAGCCGCGAAAACGCATTGCCCGTATGCCGTCTAAAGCTGCCGCGCACATAGCCGTCGCCCTTGACCGCCTCGACCTCGCGCTCCATCATCAGCAGCTTCTCCTTGCTCTCCCGCAGCTCTCGCTCGGCCCGCCGCGCCGTCAGCTGCGACGCGCTCTCGCTGGCCTGTAGCTCGTCAATCGTCTTGAGCAGCTTGTCGACGCGATCGTTGACGCGCCCCACGTCGTCTTCGAGCTGGGCGTTTTGCTTTTCCTTGCGGTCAATCTGGTCCTGAAGGTCCTTGACCACGCGGTCGACGTTACGGACCGAACGGGCTTCGCGGGAGCGGGCTTCGTCTCTGGCTTCGAGTTGCGATTCAAGCTGTTTAGTGTTAGTTTCTTTTCTTCTTTTTCATCATCGTCGTCCTGTTCTTCTTCTCCTTCTCCTCCTCCTCCTCCTCCTCCTCCGGTACGTACCTCTTGAATCCGCTTGTGCAAAAACTTGATATCGCCGCTGGCACTCTTGAATCCCTGCGTCTCCAGGTCCACCAGCTTCACCTGAACCTCGCGCAGCTTCTTCTCCACACTCGCCTTCTCCTCAGCCAGTCGCGCGCTCATGTCGCGCTCCACCGCCGCATCCTTTTGCGCCTCCGTGGCCAGCGCCTCGGCCCGCCGCATCTTTTCAATGGCTGCCGTGACCAGATCTTCCTTTTGCGCCACATCCGACTTGAGCTCGAGAATCAGCTTGTCGGCCGATGCCGCATCGCGGATACTGGCGCCTGTGGCCTCGGATGACGCCAGCGAGTCCAGCCCGGCCTTGGCTTCGGCCAGACGCGTTTCCAGCCCGCGCTTCTCGCGCGCCAACGCATCGCGCTCGGTCGAGACATCGTCGACCGACGCACGCAGCGCGCGCACCTGCGACAGCAGCGTCACAATCTTGCCCTGCGCGTCGTTGTGCGCATTCACCGCCTCGTCGCGGCTCGACGCCACATCGGCCAGCGTGGTTTCCAGACGCGCCTTTTCCTTGCTCCACGTGCTGCTGTTGAGCACCTCGTCATCCCACTTGGACCGCAGCTCGTCGAGTTCTTCGCGCAGGCGAGCAATCTCGGCCTGCTTGAACAGCTTCTCCTCGCGCGCCAGATCCAGCTCCTTGGTCAGCGTGGCAAATTCTGTCTGGTACTTTTTGCGCGTCTGCTCCATCGAGCTCTCCTTGTCCTCAATGTCAATGGCGCGCTGGTTGCGGTAGTCTTCCAGCTCGTGCTGCAGCCGCTTCTTGGACTGCAGAGCCGCTTCCAGGTCCGTCGACGCATCCTCCAGCCGCTCCTCCAACCGCCGGTTCTGCCGCTGCAAATCCTCGAGCGAGGCGTCCATCTTCTTGCGCTCCGCCATGACCTCGGCGCACGTGTCTTCGGCCTCCTTGGACTGCGCGCGCGCAAACTGCTCGGCGCGGCTGGCCTTGAGTACGGCAATCTCCGCCTGCTCCAGCTTGGAAAAGTACTCGTCGGCCCGGCCCTTGTACAGGTTCATGCTGGAAGAGACCTCGGCCAACTTGCTCGTCTCGGCATCCAGCCGGATCTGCAAATCGGCAAACTCCTGCAGCAGCTGGCTCCGGCTGGCCGCTTCCTGCTCACGCGCCACCGTCATCTCCTGCAGATCCGACCGCGCATCGCGCACATCAACCTCCAGCCCCGCGCGCTCGTGCCGCATCTTTTCAAACGACGCCTTGATGTCGGCCAGCTCGGCCACGGCGTCCTTGTGACTGTGTAGTAGCAGCCGCCGCGATTCTTCCTGGCTGTTGAGCGCCTGCAAAATCTCCTCGTGCGACCGCGTCTGCAAGTCACGCAGCGACAGCTCGCCAGACCGCACGCTCTTTTCCAGCACCGACACCTTCTTGGTCGAGTCGTCAAGCAGAGAGTGCAGCCGGCTGTTGGCAGCCTCGAGCTTGAGCATGCGCTGGTGTGTTGGGCTCTCCGTGCCGGATCCCGAGCCGGCGCCAGAACCAGAGCCAGATCCCGAGCCCGAGCCCGAACCCGAGTCGCCGCTGCCCGGAGAGCGGTCCAGCTGGCTCTGCAGGTGACGGTTCTGCATCAAAGCCAACTGCAGCTTGCCCTGCAGCTCCTCGACTTCGGCCTTGAGATCCTGCCAGCCGTTGAGGCTGTGAATGTCGCTGTTGATGTTGCTGCTGCTGTTGCCGTTGCTGCTGCTGTTGCTGCCAGAAGCCTTGTCGCGTGTCGAGCGTGTCGGCGTAGAAAGAGCAGCCCCTGCCTTGGCCCCGCCCACGCGCGAGCTGGTTGGCGACAGCCCGTTGAGAGCATCGGCCAGGTTGTCAAACCGCGCATGCGGCGCCTCAACCGGCACAATGCCCTGCTTGGCGCGTAGCTCGGCCAGCTGCGACTCGGCATTGGTGCGCGCCGCCGTCTGGATGCGCAGGTTCTGCTGAAGCTCTTCCGTCTTGCGAATCAAGTCAAACTTCTCCAGCATCGCCTTGTTGACCGCGTCCCTGTTTTCCTGGCTCTCCTTGCTGGCCGCCTCGACCGGGATCGCGCTGTCCGGATCGACAATGCGTAGCACGTCCAGCATCTGCGCCCGCAACTCCTGCAGCTCCTTGTCGCGTGAATCAACTGTGGCCTGCAACGTGCGTACCTTGCTCTGCGCCTGGGTCCGCAGCTGCTTCTCCGACTCGATCACGCGCTTGCCTTCGGCCAGCTCGGCCGTCGAGCTTGAAGATGCCTTTTCGGCCGCCCGCGTCGCCTTGGCCTCGCGCGCCAGTTCGTGGTTGAGATCTTCGACGTTGAGCTCAAGCTTTTCAACCTTCTTCTTGAGGCTCGTTACGCCAATCTGTGATTCGTTGAGCTGCTTATTCAGACTGGAATTCTGATCTTCGACGCGTCGCTTCTCCTTGGTCAGCATCGCCACCTGCGACCGGCTGGCCTCGCTGGCCCGCGACGACGACCGTGCAATCTCCAGGCTCTTTTGCTGAAGCTTGTTGATGAGTGCCCGGTTGTCATTCTCCGACGCCGTAAGCCGGCTCTTGACAGTGTGCAGCTCGCGCTCCAGCCGCTCCTTGGCCTGGTCGTTCTTGAGGCCAAACTCGCCCGACTCGATAATCAGCTTGTTGAGTTCTTCGACCTGGTGGTTGAGCTTGATGCAGTCTTCCTCAAACCACGCCAGCCGCTCCTGTGCCGCATCGAGATCCTTGCGCAGACTTTCTTCGCGTGCCCGCGCCATTTCCCGTGCTTGGCGCTCGCCGGCTTCTTCGGCCGCAATGCGCGCCTCTTCCGCCTGCACTTTGGCCGCGCGCAGCTTGCGAATCTCCTCGCGCGCCTCGTCGCGTTCCTGTTCCGTCGTGGCTCGCGCCTCCGTGGCTCGACGCAGAATGTCTTGCTGAACGTACATTTCCTTCTCAATGATGATCTTGCTCTCGTTAAGGTGGTCGTAGTCGTCCTTGAGTTGCTTGTACTTGTGTTCGCCCAGCAGCAGCACGTCATCCCGCGACTGCCGCTCGCGGCTCAGCTCCATCTGCGTCTTGTACAAGTCGTCCTTGAGGGTCTTGATCTGCGCCTCGAGCAGCTGCCGGTTCTTGTCGGCCTGCGCGTCTTCCGACAGTCGCGCCTCGAGCAGCTTCTTGGCATCTTGAGCCTCGCGCTGCAACGATGCGTGCTGTGACTTGAGCGCAACCAGCTCGGCCTGCACATCGCGCAGTCGCGACGCCGTGGCTTCCTTGTCTACCGCCAGCGACTTACGCTCGTCGTCGTACAGCTTCTTTTCCGTCTCCAGCCTGCGCTTGTCGCTGCGCAGCACCGAAAGCTCGCTCTCCTTTTTGCGCACCAAGTCCTCGTAGTCGGTCGACGTCTGAGACAGTTGCGTTAGCTGCCGCTGCATTTCCTTAGCTTCACGCGCCAGCTTCTGCTCTTTGCTCTTGGACGTCTGCAGCTCCTTTTGCGTCGAGTGCAGCTCAACTTCGAGGTCCTGTGCGTTCTTGAGCATCTTGGTCTCGAGATCCTTGACCTTGCGCTCCTTGAGAGATAGCTGGCTCTGCAGCATCTTTATTTCGTCTTCCAGAGCCTCCTCCTGCTTGCTGCGCTCCGACTGCCGCTCGGTGATTTCGACAATCGACTGGTCTAGCTCCTCCACCTTGTGATGCAGCTTTTGCTTCTCTTCTTCGAGGCGCGCAATCAGAGTGGCCGCCTGCTCGAGCTGCGTGCTAAACTTGTCCACCTCGCCTTCGGCCTGCTTCTTGGCCGCCAGGATAGCATCCAGCTGCTCTTCCAGTCGGTCTTGGTCCTCGAGAGCACCCGACAGCTTCTCCTCGAGCTCGGCCTCGCGGTTCTGGAGACGCTTAAAGATTTCCTCCTTGTCCAGTGCCAGCGCGCGCTCGCTCTCCAGAGTCTTCTTGATTTTTACTAACTCAGTGTGAGTGTTGCGCCGCTCGTCTTCAAGCTTCTGCCGGTTCTCCGCCTCAATGGCCATCTTGTCGCTGAGCTGCTTAATCATTTCGTCGCGCTTCTTAACTTCGGCAGCCGTGCGAGTCGCGCCAAGCAGGGGCTTCATCTTGAGCAGTAGTTGCCACCACGGGTTGTTGGCCAGGTCAAGATACACCCGGAAGTTGTTTTGCACAATGCGCGTCGCCTCGGTCCGGAACAGCCGCTTGTAGGCAATGCGACGCTGAATGTAGCCGCGCGCTGCCGACTGGAAGCGAGACACAATCTCGGTAATCAAAGCATCACGCTTCTCTTCGAGCTCGGCCAAAACACCAGCACGGAAAAACACCTTGGTGATACCGACCCGGAACAGGCTCTTGTCCAGACCAAGCTTATCCAGCATCAGGGCGGCCACAGACTGGCCTTCGTTGTAACCCTTGGGCATGTCGCGACATAAGACTTCGTAACGCTGACGGAATTCGTTAAAGTGCAAGCGGTTGGGAAAGCCGGTGCGGGCAATGCGGATACCTTCAAGCACACCGTTGCAGCGGAGCTGGTCGAGCACAAGCAGGTTGACAAATTGCTTGGGTCGCTTCTTGTGGTTGGGCAGGATACACCGCACAAAGTGAGGGTGTGTCAACTGCAGCTGGCCCATCAGACTGTGAAGCTGCTCCTTGTGGCGCTGCGCCACCGTACGGAACAGCCCTTTCTTGACGCGGCTACGCTGTGCAACGACTGCATTGGCGTCGTCGGCAACTTCGGCACAGTCGGCAAAGAGGTTAGCAATGTGCTTTTCGGTCGAGGCCGCCAGCAGCCGCGTAATGTTGTCGTTGAGCGGGTCCTTGTTCTTCTCGAGCCAGTCCTCGGTCGAGTACTCGACTTCGGCCGCGTAGTGCGTAAGGATAAAGCCCTGGCCAAGTCGCGACGGCTTATACTTTGTGCTCTTCTTGTCCCACAGCGAGTTGAGCTTCTCAGTAAATGACTTGTCTGTGGCCTTGGGCATCACACAGTCCTCGTCAAGGCACGAAAAGATACCAATGGGATTTGGCAGCTCGATAAGGTCAATGGTGGGCTGCAGATCGCGGCCAAAGTCGATAAACTGCCACTCAATCTTCTCGCGTGCGTATTCTTCTTGCTCCAGGACAAACATGTGGTGGTTAAAGAACTGCTGCAGTTTCTCGTTGGTATAGTTGATGCAAAGCTGCTCAAAGCTGTTCTTTTCGAAGATTTCGAAGCCGGCAATATCAAGAACTCCGATAAAGTTGGAGTCCTCAATCGTGCCCATTCCAAGACCACTGCGGTCAAGTTGTTCGTTGATGCGGTTGACCAGGTCTCCAAAGCCACGCTCGTAGATACCCTTGGCCAACGCATCGAGAGCAAGGCGCACCTGTTCTGGCGTCTGCACCTTTTCAACCCACTCGCGGCCAGCCTTGACACGAGGGTGCAAAAGACCCTGGAGGAAGGGATCCAGAGGCACTCCCAGCAGCTTGCACACCTTGGCAGCCTGGTCTTTTGCGTCAGTGGCAAGGCGCGCCTGGTCGGCAGAGCGGCTCTCCTTGACCACCTCAATGTTTCCCAGGTGAAGCACGGCCGCAATGGTGCGCAGAATCGACGTCTGCGCCTCTTCGGGAAAGGCCATGACGTTGAAAGCCTCGAGCAGCCCATTCCATTCATCCTTGTCCGAAACACCCGTGATAGTGTCTTGGCCAAATCGAGTGTAGTTAAAGTCCTGAACGTCCAAGTCATCCAGCAAAAAGCTCTGGCGCATGCTGCGGTCCGCGCCCTTAAGCAGTTGATAAAAGATGTGGTAGTTGCGCTCCTGGGCATTAACCCGCACAACTCTGCTCTTTTCCAAGAGGTACCAGTCAATGAAGGCGCCCGTGATGGCGCCCATGCGACTAAACTCAATGCGGATGAACTTTCCAAAACGCGAGGAATTGTTGTTCCGCACCGTCTGTGCATTACCAAAGGCTTCCAGAATCGGGTTGGCGCGCAAGATCTTTTCCGAGAGATTCGAGTGTTGAATGATGCGACCTTTTCCAGGCGTGTCGGACCGGGCAACGGCGGCCAGATACTGAATCACCTTTTTCGTGTTCTCAGTCTTACCGGCACCAGACTCACCGGTGACGAGAATGCTCTGATTCAGGCCCTCTTCGACGAGATTGCGGAACGCCAGGTCAGCCATGGCAAAGATGTGAGGCTTGGTGTCCTCGCGATTACGGCCCTTGTACATGTTGATATATTCGTTGGTGTAGATCGACAGCGGGTGGTAAGGGTTGACGGTAACCAGAAAGAGACCCGAGTAGGTGTAAATCATGTCGGACTGGTAACGCATGTTGAGGTTGTGCACGACGGACGCTTCGTTTAGGTGGGTGAGCTCGGCCATGTCTCCGGCCTTGTCAAACTTGGCGGGGTTGACCTTGTCGACCTGGTCGGCGGCAACTTCTCGTTGCTGATTAAAATTAGCATTGACTGTATTTGTATGGATAAGTTAGGTTTATAAAAAAAAAAGCATACCGTTCCATCCTCGCACTGCACTAGAATTCGATTGCCTTCAAGCTCCTCCACCACCCAGCCCTTGACAAAGGCATTGGTGGTATCCTTGAGCCACACGTAGCGTCTGCCTGAGAAATCATTCTCGCCCTCGATCTTATCGACAATCTCTTCCTCTGCGCGCTTCAGCTCATCGGAGTGAATAAACGAAGGAGCAAAGGTGTTTGAGACGGGCGGAGCGTTTCTAGACTCTGAGCGCGTGTGGCGCGCCACCGAATTGGCGGGGACCAGCGGTGAACCAAACGACGCTCCAAACGAAACTGAAGACGGCCGTGTTTTGGACAGGCCTGCAACGGGAGTATCAGAAGACTGAGATGCTGCCGGGGCAGCTGCAGGCGTAGAGGGGGCCGCCGACGATGACGCTGACACCGACGCTGGTGGAACTGCTGAAGGGGCGGCCGGCGGAGTGGCCATAGTAGAAGAGCCCGAGCTAGTGGTAGCAAGAGAAGAAGAGCTATGAGCTGGTGTCAAGGCAGCCGGGGTTGATTCGGGCGGAGTGTGGTCGCCAGCTGTCGTAGGAGGAAGCGAGAGCGGCGAAGAAGTGGCGATAGAACCGGCCTTTGGTCGGTGGCCAAGGCCCGATGCCAATGGCGATGGAGAGGATGTCGAGGGTGTGGGAGCGGTGTTGGCGGGAGATCCCGCTCTCATAAACGGGTTATTGCGCCGTTGAGCCATGGTTCTCAGTGGGCTTCCATGTATAGACGGCGGAAATGAAGTAGACGAAGAGGTCGAAGTCAAGGTTCTATAGAAAAAGACAGAGATTTACGGAGGTCAATATAAGGGTGACAGAGAACAGAGAATGCCAAAGATGATGGAATACAAACCCGAGGGACAGATGCCAGATAGCGAATTGAGTCGATCAATCAATCAATGGCGTGTGAAGGGATAATGCGAGGCTGGATTTAGGGAAGAGAAGAAGTCGCCTTGCAGCAAAGATCGCGAATTGAAAAAGAAGGTGAAGAAAAAGAAGGTGAAGAAGCAGAGGAAGAAGAAGAAGAAAATGAGGGACAAATTAATGGCCAGGGTAGTTGGAGGGGAAGCAGCCAGAAAGCGCTCTTTCCTTTATCGTGGGCAGGGCTGTGAGCTGGCGGTGATTTACAACCAAGGCAATTGCGAGTACGAGTAAACAAACTTCAAGAGCGCAGCGACAAGGGGGAAGAAACAACAAGGAAGGACTACGACGACGACGACCACAGCAACAACAAGTTCATGACAAGCAGCATCACAAGCCAAAAGCCGGTCCAAGCTGGCCAAAATCCAGCGGGTCTACTCAAAATTCCAGTACGATGGGCTAGCAGGACCCTGAATCAAGAAACGCAAAAACAAAGACAAACAAAAGTAATCAAAAATTCAAAAATGACCAAATCAAGCTTATAGCCAAAGTCGAATTAAAAACAACAACAGGGATTGCCTGCAGTTCAGCGCATCGCAACACAGGTTTCCAACTTGGGAGCTTTGGTTCCTATGGCGGGACTCTAACAGGAGTGAAGCGTAAACAATATCACGTGCAGATCCACTTAGAGCTTCAGCTTCAGCTTCATTTGACTACGGAGTAGTACTAGCTACACGCTTACATCTTAAACTTCAAATCCCGGCCCCACACCAATAGGGTTGTCGCCGAAGTTAACCCATGACATGTAATATTTTTCTTTTTTCTAACGAATGCTTTTTTTTTTTTTTTTTTTTTTTTTTTTTTCCGTTTGCGCCAAACCTTCACGGTGTTTCCTTTTTTGCAGCACACACAACAACACACACTCTCCTGTGTTTTCACCAGAATCTCCATTTTGATTCACTGTCGTTTCCATTATCACTAACGCAACTTTGTCTTCTACACAATCCACGCACTATCTATTGTAGCTGTCGCCCCTTGATTATTTCATTTTCGACATTGTCTCCTCCAAGCGTGAATGCCCCATCCTCATCCAGCCTTGTTGTGCGATTTTGTTCTGCAACAACGCCTTTCGATATTTTCACTGTCATTTTTCGCCTCCGCATTCGTCGCCAACCCCCCAATTGAAATTTCTTTCGCACGGCTGCAACTTTAACGCCTTCCGACCATTGATCGCGTTTGCCATTTTAGTCTGCATCGTCAACTCTTGTCACGAAAATTGAATTGTCATCATCAAAGCCGATCTTCAATTTCCTCTCCCATCTCCATTTGAACCCCCTGATCGCAGCATAATCAAGAACAAGCGTCGATATTTCCACTAGCCGCCTCTGATCTGGTGCGAAAATGATTCCCGGCCTTCCTATGGGTGCTGGCGCGGTTTCGCGCAAAGAGAATGCCTCGTGGGCTGCTTCGTGGAGCGCCCCTTCGTCATCAGCTCGCCGCCCCGAGTCGCCTCTTCAGCACATTGCTGGATTCCTTATGCCCAAGAGCGTCTATGAGAGCGCTGGGAGAACTGCTGGCACTGCCGCCAGATCACGGCAGCAAAGGGAGCCAGTAGAAGCCGACGACGAGTACTCTCCAGAGCCGTATATGCAAGACGGCGAGGTTGAGAGCGGCCCGGAAGAGGGCGAAGCCGATGACGAAGACGATTTCTACGAGCCGATAATTGCCGTCCCATCCCAGCAACAGAGAGCCCGCGAGGTCTACAGCGTCGAAGATGACGAAGCTGACGACGATGAAGACATGTACGACCCTGAGAAGTATGACCCGGATCTGAATATGGACATATCTCCGCGCTCATACGACTCGGACAGGCGCGCATCACTGTCGCGGGGCTACGATGCTGACCAAGCTCCGCACCAAACTCGTGTGTTTGCACCGTCAGCTGTGGCATCTAGCGTAACCAATGGCGCCACATCACGGGGTAAGTCCCTTAACATTTCCACTTTGCACTTGGTGTCCTATGTTTTTTTTTCTTCTCTCTCCAGCTAACACCTAAATTCAAGTCCCAACTTTGCTTGAGGCCCGTAAAAAAGCCCAGGCTTCCATTCTCCGTCTCTGGCCTCTCGACGTGCGCTTCCAACAATACCTAGACGAAGGTATTGACGAGACAGTGGTCGAGGGCCTTTTCAAGGATCTCGGTCTTGACACCTCCGCTGGTCTTCCTCGTCCTATTGTGTCAGCTACCGCCACTCCTGGTCCTGTGCCCACAAATGTCTTATCCTCACAGCCCGCCACACAAACACTCGCGGTGCCTGAGGTCACACCAAACAACAGCACGACAACCCCGGCCCCATCGACTCAGTCCTCAACTTTAAAGATAACGGAGCCCAGCAATGCTTCAACTACGATACCTCCACCTACGACTGCCTCAAACCGGACCGAAGAGCGCAAAGACCGCATTGCCCGCCTGCTTGCTAAGAAAAAGGCGGAGCAAGTGCAGGTCCAAACGCAGCCTCAGCCGGCCGCGCCGACTTCATTTACGCCAGATTCCAGCGCCCCCACTCCTCCTCAAGCATCCCAGCTGCCTACTGCTGTGCCTAAAAAGCCCAGTCTCAGTGAGGCTCTTCAAAAGCAAAAGCAGGTCATGCTTGAGAAAATGCGCGCCAGAAAAGCCGCCCGGCAGTCTGGCACTCAGTCTTCCGATGGAACTCCGACACCTGGTGCTCCCCCGAATGCGCCAACTGGTCCCCGGGCGGCGTCCATATCGCAGACGCCCTCGGCCCCAACTGCTAGTAAGCGTCCCTCTGCTGCTGACATGATGCCTCAGTCCACTTCCGGCCTCCCATCTCGACCTAGAAAGTCATTTGTCATTGACCTGAGCTCAGATGAAGAAGAGGAGCATCAGCATGCTCACGCAAACGATGTCCGACAAGACGCCGCTTTTGCCCAGGGACCTACAGTCAAGAACAAGGTGTTTTCGTCGCAGAACCCGATGCATGGCTCGCAGCAACAGCCTGGTAAACAGGTGGAAGTCTTGGATCGTTCTATTGAAATGCTAAAGCTCAAGATTGCGGCCATGGAAGCTCGCAAGTCGGGTTCTGGCAGCGCTTCACCCAGCGTCCAATCACAAGAAAAAGACAACAAGGCTCCTGCGCTGCCGATCCCTCAGGCGCACCCTCTCTCAGTGGAACAGAGCCGCAGTAACCCAAACCTTCCGACCCCGATCTCGGCTACGACCCCGCACAGCCTTGAGAAATTTGCCCCGGTCACCCAGGTTGCGTCATCCAGGATCCAGAAGCCCGAGACAATGTCCTCCAAGAAGGCAAAGACGGCTAGTCACAAGGCCAAGATGCTCCCGGCAGTCGAGGCAATGCTTGCCATGAAAATGACTAAGCTCCAGGCAGTCAACCAAGAGGCTCTGCAGCTGCTCAAGGAGATTGAGGATGTGCGCCGTGAAAAGCTGCGACTGGAGCAGGATGGCGGCTCGGACAGAGAAGCACCGGATTCATTGGACTCGGACGAGTCTCGTGAAGAAGGCGAAGTCTCGCAAAGCCGTAACGAGCCTGTTTTCCCAGTCCCGATGTTCAACCCGGCAGTTCATCGGATTCCGGGTAGGAGACCCGTTTTGGCGCCCCCTCGAATTGTGGCAGCCTCCGCTTACTACAATGTAGATAAGACACAGCCGTCAGGAACGGTGGCGGGTCCTTCTCAGGCCACAGCCGGTTCTTGTAGCGCTGTTTCTGCTATAGCTGAGTCTGTCCTGAGCAAACCCCAGCAGTCCGAGCAGCCCAAGGATTTAACGTTGTCGTCTTTGGCTGTTTCTAAACCGGCACCAGTTGTAGTGGTATCGGACGATTCTTCTTCCTCTGAGGATAGCTCGTCTGATGACGAATCCGACAACGATGTCGAGATGGCCGATGTGACTCTCGATGTTTCCAAACCGCACAATGTGACCGCTGCTGATACCGAAGAGCCACACGATACGTCTCTTGAGCTCCAGCTGCAGCTGCAGCTGCAGCAGACAACCAAGTCTGACGCGGAAACGTCCAGCTCAGAGGGTAACGAGAGAGAGGCCGAAAGCAGGCCAAACTCGGTAAACGAAACAGGTGTCGGCTCTCACGATGAAACCATGGGCGACTACAGCGACGATTTGCCAACTCTAGGCAACGAAAACGGTGATTTTTCGCATGATGATGACGATGAGTATGAGCCTGCGGATCATGATGAGCCCATGCAGTCACTTGATGATGTAAACGGCGAGCTCAAGGGCAGCACTATTAGCGTTGGTGCAGTGCCTCCTACGCCAGTGAAAGCTAACGCGGAAGATCGATCTTCGTCGCCGGTCCCGATTTGGAAGCAGCATATACTTGAGAAGCAAGCGTCGCGCATGTCCATCAGTAGCAACGATGAGACGGACGACGAAGGCGTATTCGGTGGCGGTCTAGCGAATTTTTCGGATAAAATGAAGAGCTATGAAATCAGCGATGTACTACTCACGCCTTTGGTCTCCCCCCCCTCTTTTTTCTTTTCCCAAGAGAGAAAGAAACGGGCTCTTGAGCGGGCAGATTTGCTAACAAGCCAATAGGTAGTCGATGTGGTAAACAACCCCAGGTATCCCGGAGCGTTTGCTCCATATGAGAGTATGTACAAGGGGTTGCCGCTGTACTGCTTCCATCCGTCGTTTGAGTCGGACGTTCCAGCGGGCCTGGACTCGTTGACGTATAGTCACAGCATAGATCCCAAGTGGGCCATCTGCACAGAAGATCTGAGTGAAGAAGGGTGCTCAGTAAAGGACTGTCCGTGGCAGCACTTGAGCAAGATCAAAGTAGAGAGTAAGTCTTTCCTGTACTCGTATCTGAACACTCACTCGAAGCGAGCAATGATATAAAACTCGGAGTAGGCAATTGTTGGGCTAACCGGCTGGCGTGAAGAGGACAAGCTGTTGGTGATGCTCGGGAACACATACGGACTTGACGAAGACGAAAAACGCCGCTTCATTGCTGGGCTGCGCGAGGTGCTCAAGGACATCAAGTCGCAAGGCATCCAAGACTTTGGCGCCATCAGCAAGGCGATTATTGCGTATCGGCGCAGATATATGGAGGATGCGTCCAAGATTCGGTTCATGGACGTGGAGATTTGATTTGATTTGATTTGATCTGATCTGATCTGATCTGATCTGGGTGTGTCTGTAAGATACAGCGTAAGGCCAGTCATTTATTTTGACAGATTTTCAAGGTACGGTATGGTACAAAAACCAGGGGAGAGGGTAAAGGCCAGAGGGCGAAGGGTAAAGGGCCAGAGAGCAAAGGGGAGGGCAAGAGGACAAGAGGGGGGAAGCAGGAGTAAAAAAACGGCAACGGAGAAAACGTACAACGCTCTAGTCCAGTACATGTAGTGGTTGGAGGTGGATAATAAGTATTTACTGCTATGGAGGAGAAATAGCACGAAAAATGCATTCAAGAGGAGGGTCAGTCAGGATCTAAATGGTAAAAACAAGTGTATTAATCAGAAAAAAAAATAATAAATATTCATTAACTTAAATTTGTCTAGTAATTGAGTGAAGAGTCATGATACTTGGTGGTGTTGAGAAGAGGAAGAAACTGTGGGAACACTCAAACATATATTAGAACAGAACAATCTATTAAAGTATCTAAGAGTGAAGGTTTATCTAGCTACTTTCCAATACGATATATTCCGTATCGGTAGACCATATTTAGCCGGAGACATTCCGTCAGAAACTAGTGGTGGCTGTCGGCCAGTGCCAAAGGTGGTGTCTCGACGGAATTCCGGACAAAAAAAGACACCCCGATGACGCCGGCGATTTCAGCTTGCACGGCACCACTTACTTTACTTTGATGGACAAAAGTTACGTTGACAGATGAAGAAACGACCATTAGTCGGTATCAGAATAACGACAAACGGTGGTGTGATTTAGTATATGAGCGAAGCAGCGGATCCGAGGAAGAGGTATTTATTCTATGAGAAGTCATAAGGGCGTAGAATTGACAATGCTAGTGTATAAAAGCTAGCTCTATGTTACGTTACACGATACACAAAATCGTACTCAACAGCATCTGGGGGATTTTGAGTATCGTAAGTTTAGGGGAAAAGGCGAGGGAAAAGGCGAGGGAAAAGGCGAGGGAAAAGGCGAGGGAAAAGGCAAGGGAAAAGGCAAGGGAAAAGGGCAGGTAGAAAACGAGAAAGAAATGATAAATAACCTCCAGGAAATCAAAGCAGGAATAAAAGCAGGCGGTGTCGGTGTGACCGTAAAAAAGCAATGCAGGAAAGAAGCCTGGGTATTTCATCAACGGGAAGTAGCACTAACGAGTGCAGCAGGAGCCAAGTAAACAGCGAGCAAATAAGTGCAGCAGGGAGGAAGGTACAAAATAAACAAAACAAGAGAAAGGAAAGAGAAAGGGACAAAATAAACAAAACAAGAGAAAGGAAAGAGGAAGGTACAAAATAAACAAAACAAGAGAAAGGAAAGAGAAAGGTACAAAATAAACAAAACAAGAGAAAGGAAAGAGGAAAAGAAAGAAAGAAAAGATGTAGCCCCTCTCCTCGGTCAGGGCCAGAGCTAATCTAAACTTCTACCGTGGTATGACCTAAAACGTCAGCTAAGTTATTTTGTACAAGCTGGTGACTTTGTCCTACTCACCAGATGCGTAGCTGGTCTTGGTGTCACTGCGATTTCTAGTAGCAACAGGCTTCTTTCGACCGCCGCCTAGGCACTTAATTCTAGCACCATCCAAACGCTCGCCAATGCACCAAGACGGGTTCAACACGTTGAGCCCAGCGCACGCAAAGGCAATCAGCACACCCTCAAAGCCGATAAACATGCCCTGGAAGCGCGTGACGGGGCCGCTCCAGCCATCGCTCAGCTCGGCGGTGCGAAAGGCCGAACGCCACACAATCAGCACGGCGGCGGTGCCCAGCATAAGCAAAAAGTACTTCCAGTACCAGGTCGAGCGCACGGCCACGTCGGCAGGGTTCTGGTTGAGCGCGGCCTCGGGGCCGAGAGTCTTGACGCGCTTGCGCAGGCGCAACACAAAGGCCATGGCGGCGCAGCAAAAGGAGACGCCCGTAAAGACTTGCACGCCCAGGCCGACAACCATGATGTTGGTGCCGGGGTCGATGTCTTTGTTGTCTGCGAGGGCAGTGGCGGCCCAGCCACCGCCGACAGCTTGTAGCGTAAGGGCGAGCAAATCACAGGGGATGAACTTTGTATGTTAGTGGATGACAGACAGACAACAGACAGACAACAGACAAGCAACAGACAGACAACAGACAAGCAACAGAGAAGCAACAGACAGACAACAGACAAGCAACAGACAAGCAACAGACAGACAACAGACAAGCAACAGACAAGCAACAGACAAGCAACAGACAGACAACAGACAGAATGAAGAAAAAGAAGAGAAGAAAAACATACAAAGTTGGTATACCACTGGGGAGCAAAGCGCGAGTTCTCAACACCGTAAATCTCAACAATGCGGCGCAGACACAAATACACTCCGGCAGCCATAAAAGCCGGGCCAATAGTCAAGCAGATAATCTGAATCAGGAAGCCGTTCATGTCCCACTGATTCTGCCAGCTCATGATGCGGCCAATGTATCCGGCCATTTCACACAAGCAGCCAATGGCCATGGAAAAGTTGAAGATGAGGCCGCGGCGCGTAAAGGCATAGGTGGCGAGGAAGCACGTCATGCAGATGCTGTAGATGGCGAGAAAGGCAATGTTTGGCGCGATCTCGACGATGTATTCGTAGTAGCTGTCAATATACCTGAGGCAGATTGTGGAGCGCGAGTGGTCGTTGCAGTACACTTGCCAGACGGTTGTGTTGTCGGTGAGCGACGGCATGGTGTACGGGTCGTACAGGGCGAGGAAGCCCGTGTTGTTTGTGGCGTCCATTCTTAGGGGGGGTTTCAGATGAGAGTGAAAGAGAAGAGAAGAGAAAGGGAAGAGAGGGAGGGAAGGGAGAGAGCAATGTGATATATACCAATATCAATGCGCGACAGGCTGACGGCTGGCTGCAGAAGAGACAAACGGGAAGCAGCTGCTGTGTATAGTGTTGATCTGTGTATCTCAAGCACTTAAAAGATGAGATTATCTTGGCTGTCTTAAGAAGAGTGAAGTGAGAAAGAAGAGTAAAGTGAAATAAGAAGCACAAAATATTAGGGAACAAGAGACTAGATATACTTGGCTTATCAGTTGAACCTTTTTTTTTTTTTTCCTTCACAAGTACCGTACAAGGAATAGAGTAAAGAAGACGTACTTACAGCTCCCCAGTCCTCCATGTGCGCAAGTTAAAGTGCAGCGTTTCACTCTACAGAAGACGATTGTGTTGAGGCTCAGGCTGGTTTTCACTAACATGGAAAAAAGAAAAAGAAAAAACCTATTCAAGTACAAACGGACCTCAATATTGTTCCGCATCCGCTCCTGAAAGCTTAAAGTGGCCGTTTTTTTTTTTTTTTTTTTTTTTTTAAATCATACCAGTAGAGGGGCGGAATTACTCAAGTGCATTGCCCTTGTTCCTTGTTTGTGGCCCAACCGAGAGAAGAAACACTTTAAATGGCTTGGCCCCTAGAAAGGAAAAAAGAAAAGGTACAATAGTCATGCGTCGGCTGTCGGGGGGGGTTTTTTTTTCAAGATAAGCCTTGTACACAAAACTGTTGTGGAAGTCGTCCGTTGATGTATCAAACTTCGTTGTCTTTTTTTTTTTTCTTTTTTTTTCTTTTTCTTTTTCTTTTTCTTTTTCTTTTTCTTTTTTTTTTCTTTTTTTTTCTTCTTTTTTTTCTTCTTTTTCTTTTTTTTCGTCCTTTTTTTCCTCTTTTTTTCCCTCTTTTTTTCCCTCTTTTTTTCCTCTTTTTTTCCTCTTTTTTTCCTCTTTTTTTCCTCTTTTTTTCCTTTGTAAACCATAAGAGGCAGAGGTATCGCCAGATGAAGAAAAAAAAAACACTTCACCATAAAACAAACCTCAGGCTTAACCTATTCCGCCCCTTAAGCCTGACGTTCTCGTACTACTACTGTACTTGTACCAAAGCTCCACGGAAAATAAACTTGTCACACATATCGATCTCCTAACTTCCAACCAGGCTCCCTTGTTCTTTCTGAGTTGAGTCCTGGGCCTTGGGTTTCAGTGGCAGGACTTTAAGACTTTTTTTTTTCTCTTTGCTTTTTTTGGTATTTAAACCAAGCGCATAGAGATTAGCCCGGTGCTCCGTCCCATTTTCTCTCCGCCCGGTTTTTTCTGTTGGATGTCGTGCCCCGCGTTAATGCATTTTTTATGGGTAGAAACTTTTCTCAACATTGCTGTATTTCCTTGTTTGCACCGCCACACACCAAGATAAATAATAAATAAAAATAGATAAAAAAGCATCTTTCAAACAGCCTACTCCGGTTATTCTTTGTGCTCGAGTTGTTCCTTAGCTGTCAGTTGGTCTGAAGAAATGAAAAACGGATGGGTGAAGGGAAGGAAAAGCAAAAAAAAAAGGAAGTCGGTAGCTGCTTTGGATGCAGTGCTACTCTGCAATATGCAAGCTGGCTGTGAATGAACTTTTGTGTACCAGCATCAGATACGCGCCGTCTTTGTTGGCTACACTTGTACTCAAGTAAGTGAGTACGGAGTAAGTAAGTGAGTACAGAGTAAGTAAGTGAGTACGGAGTAAGTAAGTGAGTACGGAGTAAGTAAGTGAATAGAGTGTGGAGGAGTAGCACCAATCCTGCCAATACAACAAGTACGCAAGGACCACGGGAGCCGATCAGCAAAAGTCCTGGTATTCCGGGGCCCTGCCACGTTGCACAGCGGAAAGCCTTTTTTTTTGGATTTGTCTCGACAAAACAAGAAAACGATATCCAGTGAGACAGGATTTTCTTCAAATAAATCATCAAGCCATATCTATCCTCGGCGCATAAAAGTATAGCTGGCTGGTAGCCCGACCCGGCTCTTACTTGTAAACGTGCGTCATCCGCCGGAGCAGGTGCGCTTGTGGCAGAAAAAGATTATATACTCTTTCCGATTCGAGGCTTTTCGGGAGTCTGTATATCACGCCGACCTTTGCCAACAACTTGATTTCTTTTTTTTCTTTTCTTTTTTTTCTTTTCTTTTTTTTCTTTTCTTTTTTTTCTTTTCTTTTTTTTCTTTTCTTGGATTTGAAATCTCAATACCAACAAGCAACAAAAGAACCACGACAACACATAAAAAACCTCGCATACGTCAGCACCAAGCAACTAACTTGACCTCGGGCTTCTCGGGCTCCCTACTTGATTACATGCCACTCTTTTACTGATGCCTTTTCCTTTTTCTATTTTTTCCCCCCCCCCCCC
>LKBB01000200.1:22928-38017 GCA_001513885.1 Thielaviopsis musarum
GGGGGGGGGGGGGGGGGGCGCTAACGAAACTAAAAACTGCAAGAGCACAGAACTGAGCGTAAATCCAATTTCGGGGAGTGCAGAATACGTCGTCTCTTTTTATTTACTGTGCACTTTTTACCGACTCGTTCCTGTTTTCTTTTTTTTTTCTCTCTCTCTGCAAGGTTTTCTATTTAGGGACACTAGAAGCTTCTTTGAGCAAGATGACCACAAGCGGTGGGCGTGCTTAAGTTCCAAGTCCGGGATTTTGGGGGGAAAAAAAAGAGGATTTGTAGGCCTAAGAAGAAGAAGAAGATGAAGAAGAAGCCCGTCAGCTCGTCATGCACAATGCAGGGCCAGAGGCTCCAGCAAAGGTCAGGAACAACTCAGGAACCAGCTACCAGGGTAAAGTTCTAGAAAAGAGAAGACAAAAGGCACGGCGGTGGGAAAGTGTACAGTATATATTGGGGATTAACATTGAGTTCTGTAGTTACGCGATACTACTGCCAGTCAAGTCGGCGACGCGATTCAGGCGTACGTAGTCACGACGGAGCGGCAAAGATTGATAAGGCCAAGGCCGAGGTTGAATGAAAGTCGGGTTGTCAGCGCAATAGACGGTGAAGGGATGGCTGGCAAGATGAGATTGGATGAGACAACAGGCCAGTCTTTGCTGTGGCTGAAACCACGATACTTACTTAGTGCACAAGTCATGAAGCAGTACTGCTGGTGAATAACCACGCCGTCGGTTGGTCGAAGGGCCTTCTTCATCCGAGTTTCATTTCTTGCTCTTTCCCTGTGCCTCGGCAGCGCATCTCGGGCGCGTTTAGAAAGCAAGAGCGAGCAAGAGCGAGCAAGAGCAAGAAGTAGTAGAGAGAAGATACCAAAGTCAAAGCACATCAAAAAGGCGACATTGCGGAAGGCACAGAATACCACTACAGTCAACTTGGTAGTAGTAGTACTTGTACTTATGCATGTGTACAAAGTACCTAGCACGAGAAAGAAGGTCAGAGAATTCCGCAACTGTCCGTTGGTTTGACCGTTTGGCGAAGCCCTTTCTCTACAGCTTATCGTATTATTTATTGTTTTTTTTTTCCCGTTGCATGAAAAAGGCAGCTGTAAAACTCCAAGAGAAAAAGAGAGAGGAAGGAAAGCTTAGGGGGTGTAACTATCAAGGTAGTAAGTTGTGGTAGCAGCACATGTACCTGTAGCAGCAAGTACGAAGTAGCTTTGTACCTTTTGGCAAATACGACCACGCAGTTTCTTTTTTTTTGTCTGGTCCTTCCTTCCTATGTACACTTGCACCTGCAAGTTTCTGCCACACTTGCTGCTGCTGCTGCTGCTGCTGCTGCTGCTGCTGCTGCTGCTGTTGCCGCAAATTGAAGTAGCAATGGAAAGTGCATCCCAGACCAAACCACCAAAAATAAAGCCCAGAGCTCTCTTTTTTTTTTTTCTTTGTTTGTTGTCATAGAAACGAGCCGGGGCTTCAGCTGTGCTCACAAACGAACCCCCAATTTGTCAAATTACAGGCTGACCCGACCCAGCCTAGGTTTTCTCTACTTTTGTTTTTTTCTACACAAAAAAAAAAAAAAAAAAAAAAAAAAAAAGAGATGAGAAGAGACAAGAAAAACTTCCAATAACAGTCCGACACGAGCTATGTGTATCCCCCCTCCCCCCCCCTTCTTGCAATACTTGTGCAAGTCTTTGTACTAATGAGGACTAGAATGTCACTGTAGAAACGGAAAGCCGTTGAAAAGCTGTGGTGTTCCCTGCCCTGCTGTGAAGAGCCGTCTCAACCGGGACCACTCGGAAATTGGATTATTTGGCAACACAATCGTTCTTTTCTCATACTCCTAGCGAGTCTATATTTGGTAGAGGGGGTTTTTTTTTCTTTATTCTCGGCTTTTTTTTTGTCCTCTAGTCGACTTTTCATCTTACGTTCGGCTCTTCCTCTTGTTGCCCTGACTTGGACTTGTCTTTTTCACTTCAGCCTTTCTTTTGAGAGAAAGACAAAGAACGCCTCAGAAGGTCTTGGTGTAGCAGAAATTACAGCCCAATATCGAAACAAGAAGCGACCCCAGCCCCACGTTTTTGTTCCTCTAATAGCCTGTAAATACTGTGCCGTAAAGCCTGTAAATACTGTCTGCCAAACTGTGCAGACTGCGACAAACATGGAACCAACCACAACGTGTTCTGTGCCGGGCTTCTGACGTGACACTGGCTTTATTGAAATAAAATAAACAAAGATCCAGTCTTTGCGCGTGAATAGATGTGACAAGCGTTTGATTATCACGCTGTTGCTCACTTATATACTCTCAAAACCCTCTAGCAAACCCTAACAAACGACTTGACCCCAAAAACCTGGCCCGCAAAGTGGCAAAATCTACCTCAGCCCGCTGGCTAAGCGAAAACACGAAGAAAACAACGCAAATTACTGCAGATGCAGATGATTTCTGCAGCTGTACTGCAGCTAAGAAGATTGGTATTAATGGAGACACATACATATACTGTAGCGTACATATACGTGTATAAATGCACATGCAAATGCAAATGCAACTGACCCAAGGAAGAGGCAGCCAAGCCGGCCAGATAGCCTTTGTTTTTCTTTTCATCTTTTTTCTTCATTTTTTTTCTTCATTTTTTTTTTGACTGACAAGAGCGCTGTCAACTGATTGGCAGGCCCGCAATCGTGACGCTACAACGCGGTCAGAATGGCGTACCATGGAGTTATCAGCGCAGTGCGCAGTCCATCAAGACGCTAAGCTGCTCCCTGGCGTCCTGTAAATTGGCAATACATACAAGTCCTACGCAGTTTTATGGCCGCGCACATGTGCGTTTGCATTAGTTGCATCGCATCCGCTTCTTATCAATAGTAGTATCACATAGAGCCGTAACTATCCACTAACGACGCAATGGTCTCGGCGCTGTTGCGTTGCTTGGCCCTTTTGGTGCCTCGAATGTTCCCAGACAGACCCGCCAAAAGATCAAAGCCCCCAAGGGCAGCAGGACAGACCTGTGCCGTAGACATACTTACTTCCTCAAGTAAGTACATGTGTGTCATCTCTGGTTTCCACACGCGCTGTGCCTGTGCCTTTCTCCAAGTAGCACTATATTTGTACTAGTAGTGAGTGTGTACTACGCCTTTTCCTTGCGGTGGTTTGGCCTGTAAACGTGAAACTTTGCCCTCCCCTCCAAAACACCACCTCCAAAAAAGTCCAAGCCCTGAAGCGTGACTACCATTGGCAACTCGTCTCTACTTCGTACTCTTTGCCTCCTGTAATCATCGGGCGTTACTCTCTTAGTGATCAACCACCACCACCACTAACGCTCTTCATGCTCGGCCTTTGTGCCGCGTCTTTTACCTCTTTAGCGCCGCCCACACGCAAGTCGCGCCCTTGCGCATGACGATGATTTGCTCTTATCCATTATGATGCCGTTGCGTGCCTCTCAATCTTGCCATGGGGCCCGACGACAAACGTCGATCAACCGCAGGGCGACCTGGACCAACTGAAAATAAAAAGCGAGCCTGTTTGGGGGGGTGGTCGGGATTATAGCCAGGACTCTGACTTGGCTGGATTGAAGGCTCCCCCCCCCCCTCATAACGGTACTTTATCAACAGATAATCTAGACTTTTTTGTGCCCCCCATCACAGTGGTACTACTTGATAGATGATCTACACTTTTTTGTAAGCCTCGAAAGCCGCAAGCCATTGTAAAAATAGAATCAACGACGAAAGTGCAAAAGACAGACAGGAGGAAGCTTCATGGCCTCGCGTCGTCTCTCATAGCGACAGCTGTGTGACAGCTGCTGCCAGCTGTTGTGCTTTTCCCCTTGTTCCACCAAAGACCCTAACCCAACTTACAAGCCATCCCGGACCGAGAAGAAACACGAAAAGCCAATTAAACTTTAATTTTTTTTTTGCTTTGCATTCCACACCGCCTCTAGTACCGCCTATATTCGTAGTCTGACTTTGTAGTTCTGACAAAGTCCAATTTCTTTACGGCGCATTTTTTATGAGCCCAAGCTTTCAACGCCGCCGCTTCAGCCAAAATTAGTCCCACGCCATGACCTCAGTTTTGCCTTTGTCCTAGCTTTGCTTGACCCAAGACTCGGAGGAAATGCAGGAGAGGCGGCGAGAAGGTAAGAAAAAAAGCGAGTTGCCCTTGGGGAGCATTTTGTCCCATGCTCCAATATCGTCATTATCCAGAGGAGCCATGCTACAAATATGCCTCCTCCACGGTTCCCAATCTTCTGACAGGATATAATTTTAGCTTTTTTTTGTCGGCTTTCGGGGGGGGGGGGCATGTTTATTTTTTTTTTCTGTCTGCCTTACGAGGGGAGCAGAAATGGTGAGGCAAGTTTCCAAACGGCAAAAGAAAAACAAAGAAATCGTATGCAAGAATGTAGAGGTATCATCAGGCACCAAAGACGCGCTGCAAAAGGGCAAAATAGAAAAAAGAACACGTTAAATTATTTGCTTTTTTTTTCTTTTTTTTTTTCTCGCGACCTGCAGATTTGAATATTGTTTCATCTCCTTCGCCTTCTTCTTTTTTCTGTCGTTTCTCTCTGACCTCTTTTTTTTTTTGGGCCTTTATAAAACCACCCCCCGTTGTAGTTTTCTCCATTTTCTGCCGTTATATTAGTCTTCGTTCCTTCGTTTGAACGGGAACAACGACCACGACAACATTGGAAGCCAAAGAAGAAGAGAGAAAGAGAGAGAGAGAGAGAAGAAAAGGCTGCAGCTTTCAGCTTTGCTCAGTCAAAAAGCCCATCCAACTAGGAAAATAGTAATTTCGCAAAAAATGAAGGCGTCTCGGGGAGGGGGGGGTTTGGGCCAGTAGTGGCGGCCTGTTTACCAGCCTCTGAATTTTCATCGGAGCTCGCTATGGATGTGATGATCTAGCTTCTTTGTCATAAACTTATGCGTTAATGTTTGTGACGTGCTGGATCTAATCAGGGAAGCAAGAGAAATGGAACGTGGTTATTGGCTCAGGTCGGGGCAAAACAAGAGACAGGATGTGAATTTTGTTTGTGTAGATGATACAAAACAACATCAAGGACCGAAAAAGAAAGCCCATTTATGGTGTGGTCAAGTGGTAGGGTTTGATGGTCGCCAGGCTTTTTTTTCTTTCTTTTTTTCTTTCTTTCTTGAGTAGCCAGTCGTCCGTCCATCCTGAAAAAAAGCTTCTTTTTATTCACGATTTCCTTTTTTTCTCGTCCATGATGGAGAGGACAAAAAGAGAGGCTGCGTTTGAAGCTTCGTCGTTGAGAATGTCTCTGGTCGCTTCTTCAATATTTATCTCCCTTTTCCATTCTTCCATGTAGCACAAACAACTACATAGTAACACTAATTGGTGGTTAGTTTTGGAGCGTAGCCCAACATTCCACGTCTCAAAAAGAAAACAAAACAAAACAAAACATAACCCAAAAAAAAAAAACAGGAAAAGAAAACAAAGCCCAAAAAAACTAAAAAAAATAAAATAACTGGCCTGTCCGTTGCTTTGGCCTGGCTTTGCCTCTTTCCCTCTTTTCCCGTGCCCTTTCTTCGTAAAAGAAAAAGTCACTTGCCTGCCAACTAAATTTGACCAATTCTTCGTACCTGCTGCTACTGCTGCTGCTACTGCTGCTGCTTTGCTGCCGGTCTTTCTGTGCCTGTTTTCTGCTTTCTTGCTTTCTGCGCCTGCCAAACAAGCATAACTGTAGTAGTCCGCGCTGTTTTTGGTCCCTTCTGGGCCTTCTTTCTCGTTTCTCCTTTTTTCAATTTTCCTCGGTTTTTGCTTTCCTTGCGCTCCACGTTTCTTTCCTTTGCGCTGGCCAACTATTTTCCATTATTTCCTCTCTGCTTTTCTTTGGCTATTTATCTTTTTAATCAAGAGTAAGCTATACCAAACCCTAATCTGGCATCTTGAACCCTAGAGACAAGCTTCAAGTCCAAGTACTATAACCTTGGCCTCAAACTCACTGTCGCATTGCTTGCCTGGCTTTGATCGGGTGGTTGGCGACTAAAGTTTTTTTCTCTCTCTCTCTTTTCCCTGTCTACTCTGCCCTGTCTGTCTGTCGTTTTGCTCTGACCTGATTTTGACCAATTGAAGAAAGCAAGCAAGCAAGCACGCAGAGCGTCATTGTCGTCGTTGCGATCCATCCCATCATCGCCACTTTACTTCTCTTCACCACCAAGTCTTTGACTATCACCACCTTTTATTGTCTTTTTTTTTTGTTTTTTTCTCTTCTTTTTTTCTGCTCCGTACCAAGAGCCTCTAATAGAGTAAGAAGGAAGTGACCACTTCTTCTTTTTCTATTCACCCCCCCAGACCCCAACCCCAAAAAAACCCACCTAGACCGTCAACGCAGCCGCCCTTTTGCGAGCTGCGACTACCGTTGCCCAACCTGGATTTCGAAGCCCGCGTCCCGGTTCCGGTCAGCTTCTTCCCGTCGGCGTACGGGGAGGGCGGCCCGACGAACCCTTCGAAGCCTGGTGCTCACCAGCAGCAACCGCAGCAGCAACAGACTACCACCACCACCAAGGTCACTGAGACTGTGACGTCGTTCGATGAGAATGCCTACGAGCCTCTGCCGCCCAAGCAGACACTTTTCCAGGCCGGCATCCCGCCGCCGCCTCACGCTCTTCCCAAGCCCATGGCCCCGCCGCCGTTGATTGAACAGCACCACCACCACTACGAGCCCCAGATGGTTGGCGGCGGCGGCAGCGGTGGCAAGGAAGAGATTCGCATCCACGAGGAGATTACCTACCGTCGTCCGTCGCCCGTCAAGGCTGCGCTGTCGGCGGCGGCGGCGTCGCTGGCTAGTCACCATCATCACAAGCACCACCACAAGCACCACGATCACCACCATAAGCACCACGATCACCACCACGAGCACCACCACAAGCACCCCGAGCCGCCCAAGCCTGCTGCTCCCAAGCCGTTTGGCTCGCGCCAGTCGACCTTTGGCCCCAGCGAGGGTCTTCGGTAAGTTTTTATTTACTTTTCTTATGTTTTACGTTTCTTTCTGCCTCCCGACAAAGGTTGTTGGAAAGAAGAAAAAGAAAGCCCAAAGAAAAAAAGAAGACGAGAAAAAAAAATAGACAGATACACGCACGTACGCCTACATGAACCGAGAGAGAATATACAGCAAAAACGCAAATCAAAGTCAAGTCAACCAGCAACACAGCGCAAGCGCAAACGAAGCGAAACGAAGCAACGCAGCAGCAGCAGCAGCCAAACTAGCGGCCCAGTACTAGCACCAACAACTCAGCAAGCCCAACGAAGCAAAAAAGCAAAGCAACAGCAAAGCAATGGAACAAGTACAGGCGCCAGCGCAGCAAACAAGTAAAAAGAAAAAAAATGCAGATCTAGAGAACGATAGAGAAAGAAAAGCACATTTCCTCCAAAGCCTGGGGGGGTGATTTATTTCACCAGCAGCTCCTTGGCCAGCAAGACGACGAAGACGATGACGGGCAGAAAATGACGACACGAGAAGAGCGAGAAAAAAGAAGAGAAGAAGATTGTCGAATGAGGAAAATGAGGAGAAGAAAGAAGAAGAAGCCGCTCTTCTTGTACACATCATGGACTCGCCGTTATTTTGTTCTTTATTTTTTCGTCTCTGCTTCTCGGCTCCGGGGTTTGCTGGACCTTACCTGGCGATCTGTCAAGTCAGGCTTCTTTCTCCGGTCGTGGTTTTTTTTTTTTTTTTTTTTTTTACTTTCTTGTTACGCTACGCCTGTGCAGTTCTATTCTGCTTTTTACGCCTGCTTGCCTTGCCTTCATGCTTGTGGTTTGTACGGGGCCTGGGCTGATTTTCTAGTTTGTCTGTTGTCTTGTGTCAACGCCGACCTTTTTTCTTCTTCCGTTTCGCTTGTCTTGTTTTGGTTGAGCCAAACAAAGTCTGGCAGCGCGGCTTGACCTGTGAAGCAAAGCTTTGGTGTCGAGATTTTTGGTGCTTGTTTTTTTTTTTTTTTTTTTTTTTGCGGCTGTCTCTCTTTGGTACATGTGTGTGTGGGCCTGTTTTTTTTTTGTTTCTTGCTTCTGCTAGTGCCCTTTCTACCTTTACTTTGCCTGCGCATGTCCCTTCCCAATCCATCACAGCACTCCACAGCACTTGCACTTACTTGCACAGCACAGCACAGCATAGCACTGCACTGCACTGCACAGAACTTACACCTGCCTGCTGCCGGCTCACCGTTTATTTTGGCGTTGACGGTTGCTTGGTTCCTGGCTTTGTCTTGCCCTTTCCCTTTCCCTTCCCTTTTGCCATTACCGCCCGTCTCCTTTGCCGTGCTTTTGATCTGGCATCGGCGTTTCCCTTGCCCTTGCTCTCTCTCATTACCTAGTTCCACTTTGCACTTGGCATTTTTGTGTGCCTGCACCTGCAGTGCAGGCTTGATTTCGCCTCTAGCTTAGCTCTTAGCTGCGTCTTGTAGCTTTCGAGCTTAGCTCCAGCTCTAGCTTCGCCTCTCTTCAGCTCCTCCACTGCCTGCAACTTTACTGCACTGCATCTGCATTCCAGCACTCCTCCAGCGCCCTTTCACTGCTACGCTATGCTACACCACAGCGCACTGTCTCGCCTCTGTTTTCGTGTCTCTTGTCTGCCCATCTGCATCGCCTTTGCTTGTCTTTTTGCCACTCATCCGCCTATTGTCTTGGTTTACTCTTCTTTTAGCCTATTTGCTCTTTTGTCTGCTTATTTTGTTTGACTTGCTTCTTGCGCCAATTCATTGTTTTGGCCGTCAGCTTTATTGTTCATTCTTTTCTTACAGCTGCCATTTTTCTCTCTTTTTTTCTTCTTCTTTTCTTTCGCTCCCTTTCTTGTCTTTGCTTTGTCACCCGTTTTTCCATTGTTACTGTTTGTTTTCCGCTATTCTCTTTCTTTTTCTCGTGTTCTCGTCCTTGCTGCAGCATCTGCATTTGCAATTTCACTCTCTGTTACCTGTTTCGCCTTTTTCTTTTTCTGCTGTTTTATCTTTTTCTACACGTTTATTTTTTCTCTGGTTTGCCCTTCTGACCTGGCTGGTTCTTGCATTCCAACCCCCCGCATTTCCCTTCTTGGGGTCGGGAATTTGGTTGGTTGTCTTTTTTCGGGCCAAACGCTAGCCCAGCCAATAGTCAGACTGTGCAAAGAAGAGCGAAGCGAGCGCGCAGAAAAAGTAGAAATTGGAAAACAATAGAAGGCAATGCAGGCAATAGGAAGGGAAAGGGCAAATCGCATCAGCACGGCAAGGATTATGGCGCGAGAGAAGCAGAGAGAGATTTTGGAGGAAAATAGATAATAACAGGAAGAGCGAATGACAGAGCAGAGCAGGGCGTATGGGAGTGGGCGAGAAGAGCGAAAATGCAGCTGGGAGATTGGGTTTGAGCTTGAGCTAGAGCTTGGAGCTCGACGAATCCAAAAAAAAAAAACAGGCACAAAGTAAACAAACAAAGCAAGCAGACTACGAGCAATAGGTTAAGGACAGAGGACAATCGGCAGTACAATGCGAGACATGGGGCAGTGGATGAGAGAGAATACAGAGTTGAGTGAGCAGAGCAGAGTACGGCAGACAGGACAGAGCAGAGTACGGCAAGCTCAAGCTCACTAGAGCAAGCGCTCTGAGTTTTGGCGGGAAAAAGGGGGTTGTGGGCTTGTGCTATTCTGCCTGCCTGCACTATTTTGTTCTGTTCTGTTCTGTTCTGTTTTGTTCAGCGCTACGCTCTGCTGCGCTAGGCCTTGCTCATTTGCTCCCCAGGTCCCTCTTTTTTTTCTTCTTCTTTTTTCGCGTCTCGTTTTACTCGCCGCTCTTGGCCTCGTCCTCTGATCTTTTTTTTTGTCCTTTGGTAATTTCTCCTTGTCTGCTATTGTGCAGCACGGCGTTGCGCTAGGCAAGGCAGAACAGAACAGAAGACGAGCGAGCGAGCCTGACGAAACTTGAGACGAGACGAGGCGAGACGAGACAAGAGGACTGGGAGAGTTAGAAAGGCACAGAAAGAGGGTCACAGCTCTCTCAATCTTCCAAAAGCACCAGAACCGAAAGAAAGACAGGGGCAAAACAAGGAACAGCAAGGGGCATGGGCGCTGCTGTCGCTTTTTGCTGCTGCTTCTGCTTCTGTAGTGTTAGCGCTGCTTTTGCTGGCAGGGGCCAGCGAGCGACTGAGCTCCACCTTCACCTCCATCTCTATCTCCATCTCCACCTCCAGCTTCCACTGATTTCACCTCACTGTCTTCTTCACCTCACTTCAGCCTGTCGCGTTCTGTACGCGCCCTTTCTCTCTCATCGTCGCGTTACTGCTGCGCTGAACCGCACTTCTCTGGCCTCCCCCTAGCCTGGCCGACGCTCTGCCCTCTTTTTTTCTCTGTCGTGTCATGTCGTGTCGTGTCGTGTCGTCTCTGCACCCTGGTTCACGCTCATCTTCTTTTTTTTTTTTTTTCTTCTTCGTTTTCTGTGCCCTTCGTTTTGTGCTTGTGCGCTAGACTAGGCCCATACAGGGACGAAGAAAAAAAAAGAAAATTGAGCGAGACGAGACAAGACAAGACAGCACAACACAATGACTACGGTGCAGACAAGGATCAGGACAGGGGGGCGTGTGTGTTGTGTGCATGAGTGTGTTCCAAGGGAGGGCGTGTACGCAACTCGATGAGTGAGAAAACAAGGACCGCGACCTGCATCTACGCATACACCTTCTCTCGTCTACACCTCATCTCACCCTCATATGCAAAGAAAAAAAAAGGAAAACAAAACAAACCAGGGCTGGGGGGTTGGGAAACAGGGTGGCTGTACTCTGGCTTTCTTTCTCTCTCTCTCTCTCTGTCCTTCTTGGCTTGTTACTAAGAAAGACCCGGGGTTCAGCGCGTCTTTTATACCATCGTCCTCGCCTTGCTAGTCTGAACTTTTTTTTCCTCCTTCCCTTCTTTTCATTCTCATCTTGACTCTTCACTTTCTAACCAACTTTTTCTTTCGACTTTTACAGTCCCCGTTCCGAATTCATCGAGACTCGTTGCGATATCAACAAGTCTCTTCCCATCCCTTCTACTCCTCTCGATCTTGCCGAACGCAGGTATCGTGACTTTCGCCCCACCGAGACTTCTTCTCAGGTGACCGTTGACGTCAAGAAATACGCGCCGTCGTACGCCAAGTCGTCTTTTACCGCTCCCCGCAAGGCGTCTTCCGTGATCTCGGAAGGCCAATTTGTCGAGTCGTTCAAGACTACCGCTACTCCTCGCTCTTACGCCCGTTCTCAGGTGTCTCAGGCTATCGCCGAACCCTCAGCTTCGTACGCTAAGAAGCCTCTTGCTCTTCCCGCTCCTCCCACCACTTCCAACACAACCGACAAAATGGGTTACTACGACGAGTCTGGTAAGTTGCGCACGCATAAGCGCTGACCTGTCTTGTCACTTGTCTTCTTGCTAACAAATCACAGGTCACTACCACTCCTTCCGTGCTGGTCTGCACAAGGCTGCTGACCGCATGCTGGGTGCCTCCGAGGAGACCATGGTCCGCGATACCATCATCGAGCGCCCCACTGGCGGCGGTGGCTCCAACCCCAACACTGTCACCATTCCTTGCCACCACATTCGCCTGGGCGACTTCCTGATGCTGCAGGGCCGTCCCTGCCAGGTCATCAAGATCACCACTTCCCCCTCCACTGGCCAGTACCGCTACCTGGGTGTGGATCTGTTCACCAAGCAGCTGCACGAGGAGAGCTCTTTCATCTCTCACCCTGCCCCTAGCGTCGTTGTTCAGACCATGCTGGGTCCCGTGTTCAAGGTCTACCGCGTCCTGGACATCCAGGAGGGCGAGAGTAAGTACCCATACCGCGACAAGCACAAAATCCATAGCTGCTACGAACAAGACATGATACTAATGGTTGGGCTTACAGTTACCGCCATGACCGAGACCGGTGATATCAAGCAGGGTCTGCCCGTCATTGACCAGTCGAACCTGTACGGCCGCCTGCGGAGAGCCTTTGCCGCTGGCGCTGGCTCCGTTCGCGTCATGGTCCTGAACGACGAGGGCAACGAGCTGGCTGTTGACATGAAGGTTGTCGGTGGTGCCCGTCTGTAAAAAGCGGCGCGAGCGTCTTATCTTTCTTGCTACATCTTTCTGGTTAGCGTTTGATGACGGGTTTGTTTGTTTTTTACGGTGACGAGTTGCATAACATCTTCCAACTTCCCATTCATGTTCTAAACCATGGGCTTTAATTAACTCGGAAGCGAGGGGGATTTGATTGATTCGCCCTCTATTTTTCGGGAGTTTGAGGCTCTGGGACGGCGTCCTTGTGTTGAATTCTTTTTTTTATTATTTATTTTACTATCTGCTTGTTATTTTGATTGATTTATTGATTTACTGATTTCCGAGTTTATTCTTTTGTGCTTGGTTTGAATTGAATTGGACTCTGTTTACTTGGAATACCTGAATATATATCTTGGCCAGTGATTCGCAGAATACGCGTACTATTATTAGCACTATTACGCGCAGTAATTACTAACGGAGTAGTGGTAACTTAAACTTTGCGCAGAACATGAGACGCCGTCGTCTTGGAGATGGCTGCCTAACCCTTAACTTATCAACCCTGACCTGCACACCGGGCCCTGATTGGCTGGCTGCACTTATCTGACTTGCAGCTCTTATCAGCCCATCAAGGTGCCATTACTCGTGCCGCACCTTCCCTTTGAGAAGGTGAGCGTGAGGAGAAAGGCGCGCTGGTTGGTTGCAGGTTGGAGGTTGGAGGGTGTCAGTTAGGTACTACTAGTAGTTGCCTTATCTCCAATCACCAAGTTTTGTCCGTATAAACCTGTTGTTTCTCGTTCTCTGTTTTTGCTGTGTTTTAATTTTTCACTTTCTCTACTTTTTACTTGACATATATCGTCATCAACCCACACACATTCTACTTTTGCTATTACCACTATTACCTGTGAACAAGTGATAAAATGGGCGCCGAAGAATCAAAAATGTCGTATCAATACGAAAAGCGCCCCGTACTGGCGTCACAGACGACCATGGATGATTATGTCCATGTTAGCCAGACGTCGGATCTGTGCGAAAAGTCGAATCTTGTTGATGTCAAGAAGCGCAGCCCAGAAGGACTGTCCGTCGATCGGCTGGCTGGGCAGCAGGCTGGTATTCTGGCCAATCCGAAGAACAGGCATGTGCATGTATTACTACTACTCAATAACAAAACTAACATCAGCAGACTCGCCCTCGCCGCCCTCAGCACGGCAAACCCCCGGTCGGTACTCAAATCGACAACGGTCGAAATGGCCGATCAGCACGTGTTCAACGTCAAGATCCCGTTTGAGGGCGCGCCCATCACAAACCAGCGCTCCAGCGGCCGCTGCTGGCTGTTTGCCTCGACCAACACGTTCCGCGTGGCCCTGATGCAGCGCTACAACCTAGCTGAGTTTGAGCTGTCGCAGGCATACCTGTTTTTCTGGGACAAGCTGGAAAAGTCCAACTGGTTCCTAGAGCAGATTATCGACACGGCCAACGAGCCGCTGGACAGCCGTCTGGTGCAGCATCTGCTGGGCGATATTGTCTCGGACGGCGGCCAGTGGGACATGGTGTACAACCTGGTGACCAAGTACGGGCTGGTGCCGCAGACGTTGTACCCAGACAGCTTTAACGCCAAGACATCGGCGATTCTTAACAGCATGCTCAAGACGAAGCTGCGCGAGTACGCCGTTGAACTGCGCCGGCTGTGCTCTGCACCCGAGACACATGCCAACGGCGCAGAGCACTCGGGTCGCGTCGACGTGGCTGCCGTTAGGGCGGCCAAGGTGGTCATGATGCATCAGGTGCAGACGATGCTGACGCTGACACTGGGTGCGCCGCCCAAGCCGTCGGACACGTTTACCTGGCAGTTTGCTGACCGCGATGGCAAGACGCGCGAGGTGACGGCCACGCCGCTGACGTTTGCGCAGGACATTTACTCGTCGCAGCTGCGTATTTCGTCGGCTACGATTGCGGGAATGATGTCACTGGTAAACGACCCGCGCCACGAGCCCATGACGCTGATGACGGTGCCGCGGCTGGGCAACATTGTGGGTGGCCGGGGCATTACATATGTCAATGTGGACATGAAGACGCTCAAGGATGCTAGCGCGGCGATGCTCCGGGCGGGGCTGCCGGTGTTCTTTGGCAGCGATGTCGGCCAGTTTAGCGATGGACAGACGGGTGTGATGGATTTGGATCTGTACGACTACGAGCTCGGCTTCAATGTGGGTCTGCGCGGGACAGACAAGGCGACGCGGCTGCGCACGGGGGAGTCGCAGATGACGCACGCCATGGTGCTGACAGCGGTGCACGTGGACGAGAAGACGGGCGAGTATGTGCGCTGGCGGGTGCAGAATAGCTGGGGTCCGGAGCGGGGTGAGCGCGGGTGGTTTGTCATGACGGATGCGTGGATGGATGAGTTTGTGTATCAGGCAGTGGTGGACCCGCGGTTTGTGAGGCGGCAGGTGCGGGAGGTGTTGACGGGGGAGGCGGTGGAGTTGCCGGTATGGGATCCGATGGGGTCGTTGGCCTAAATTTCTTCAAGCCAGGCAGGCTTTAGGCCAGTCTGGCTCAGGCCAAGTTGGGTCAGTTTCAAGCTCTACACATGCTACAGGCTTTACAGGCTACAGGCTACTACACATTACTACAGAATACAGTTTATAAAATAGCAAACTTACCAATACCCGACAGCCTTGGCGAGTGGCGTCTGCCCACTTGTGTGTACTCGTCTGGTTGGCCACTTTTACTTTTCGCGGTTTGTGCAGCGCCACATGGGCCCCTCGGCTTGGTCACGCGGCTTAGGGGAGCAAGTACTGGAGATGGTGGCCAATAGTGGCAGACCAAATGTTTTCCGGCTTATGGGCAGAAGGGACAGAAAGGGATGGGATTGCCTATTTTAGTATTTGCATATAGTAGTAGTTGTGTTTTGCTGGTATACGACCTACTTAAGAGAAGTGGAGATGAGTAAAGCGAGTACACTTATATGGGAAACTAGGGTTTCTGTGCCAGGGTTATTCGACAAAAGCACGACGACGATGAACAAGAGAGGAGGTGTCACACAACAAACATTGTACGACGAGAAAAAATAAGAGTCGGGAAAGGCAAAAATCGGCTATGCCTTTTATTTGGTGTTTTTTTTTCTTTGGGGGGG
>LKBB01000200.1:38045-48842 GCA_001513885.1 Thielaviopsis musarum
GGGGGGGGGGGGGGGTAGAAATGATGCTGGATCGAGAGGGATGGGGAAGTCGGCTCGGATTGCAGATGAAAGAGGATGAGGATGAGGGGGAGGATGAGGAGGAGGGGGAATAGCGGATGGGATATAAGTCGGGACTGAAAGATGAAGAAGATACAGAGATTGGAGGGATATGACGAGTGTTTGCTTCGGGTGTCCGATTCTAGGGGATACACCACGAGCAGTTTTGGGAGGACGTGATGGATGAAACGACACGGACCGGAAATACCAGTCAGGGCTAAAAGATCCGGGGGGAGTGAGACACGGCATTTTATGTACTTGAGTAGGTATCAGTATGTAAGTCTGTAAGTAATACATAATTGCAGAGAGTACGTACGACGCCGGGGAGGAGAGAAAAAAACCAAAAAAAGGCTTAAACGACTTGGTTAACGAGCCGAGGAGAGACCAAAAAGACGGGTTGTGGTACAAGCACAAAAAAAGGTTGTAAATACATTTTCCATTCTACCCAGTAGTATATTTTTGTTTGTTGTCTGACGTTGCACAAGAAAGGCCGATGATCTTTTTTTTTTGGTTCTTCTTATTGTTTTCTCTCCCTTGCTGTTCTTTCCCGTACTATGCCTGATAATGTGTATTAAAAAAAACTGGTCAGCAGACGTGAGAAAAAAAAAAAGGTGTGCTGATAAACTCCGTTATCTTGTTGTCGTCTGGCCTGTCCCCCTCCTTCATGGTTTGTGCCGTTTGTGTATTTATGTAATAACCTATTCCAAGTTAAGGAAAAAAAAAAGAGCGAGGGAGAGAAGAAGGAAAAGAAAAAAAAAAGGCCTCGGTTTAGTTTACTCGGAAAGTCACGGACGAGGTCTTTTTCTGGCAGGAGATTCACATAATACATTAGACGCGGTATACTACTACTTATAGCCAGGAAGAGGCCGAGGTGAGATGGTGGGTTTTTGTATTTTGCCGGGGCGGGCCTCAACTGGATTGGGGGTTAGGGTTATGTCGGCAGTGCAGTACTCTGTATGTAGTAGTACTACTTTGTACTTTCTTGCATCGCACGTTTTCCTCGTGAGTCACTCCACCTTTTTTTTTTAGTTGTTTTCTTTTCTTCATACTCGGTCGTTTATTTCAATTCACGTTGAAGCAGAAGAAAAAGAAGAAGAGAAAAAGAAGAAAAAAAAATGATGTGTCTTTACCGTTGGGCAGCAATGTCAAAACGTAAGTAAGTATTTAAGTAAGTATAAGAAAAAATCCACAAAATATAAATGAGTAGCGCAATTGAGTAAAAGAAAGGCACCGAGAAGAATAAAGACAAGTGAAACAAACGAGATTGAAGTGATTGTAGTAAACGTCATTTGTGTTTACCGTATATTCCTTTTTTTTGGGGGGGGGGGGGGGGGGCTTGACGCTTGACAGCTACTTTTTTTTTCTTTTTTTTCTTTTTTTTCTTTGCAGCCCAACCAATCGTTTGGCCCATCTTTGTTGTTGTTCTGCTGTCGGTTCTTCATGTTTGGCTAAACCCAAAGTTATAGCAGGCAATTAACCAAAAAAGAAACTAAAAAAACTAAAAGTAAGAAACTAAAAATAAACTTAACTTTACTTAGGCTGCCTTTAGTTTCTGCTAGGCAGTTTCCTTTCTTTCTTTGTTGTGACTGCCTTCTGGGCATACAATTGATTTTAGTTTATTTTCTTGGTTTCTTTGTCTGCCCCTCATTTTCTTCTTCTTTTTCTAGCCTCTACCTTTATTTTGCTCTACCTTTATTCTGCTCTACCTTTATTCTGCTCTACCTTTATTCTGCTCTACCTTTATTCTGCTCTACCTTTATTCTGCTCTACCTCCATTCTGCGTATCATTCAGAGCGGCCGGCCTTTTCGCCCGTCTTCCTCTCTTCCTTCTCTGTTGATTTTCTCATCTGACATTTTTATTTTTGAATATCCCCGTTCTTTGCTTCTTTCTTTCTTTTTCTCTCTACCTTTCCTTCTTATTTTGCCGCCTGCCCGCACGCAACCAAAGTACCACCCAAATAAAAATTTGCCGGCCCTTGTCTGCAGCTACGTCACTTTTTTATTCGCTTTATTTTTTTTTTCTTTTCTTATTTTACTTCCATAATCCCTTCGCTTTCTCTATCTCATAATCACTTCGCTTTCTGTGGCCACATTTTTTTGGCTGCTTGGGCTGATTGGCGGGTTATCAGCGTCAATATCAGACACTCTTTATTTCTTTATACAATACTCCAGTCGCCGCTGTCATCTATCTCCATCTCGTCTATTCTCTTTATTCACATTACTAGCCATGGAAGATCGCGCTTCCTTTTACAAGCGGCCTAGCGCCCCATCATTTGCCAACCCGGCTCGCAGCTCCATGCCCGCTGTTGCCATTTCTACTGTTCCCTACACGGCAAACCCTACCAAGGTATACAGCAACGAACCCTCGCCTGCCGCCAACATTTACGCCGTGCCTTTTTTCAACACTCAGAGACCTCACCAGCCGCACTCGGCTCACACTTCGCACACACATCTCGGCCACAGCTCTATTTCTGGCGCTTCTTCGGCCGGCTGCAACTCAGAGCCTGGAGTTGGCTCACCCCGCACCGTATCCGTTCAGCCGGCTGGTCGCTACACCTCGGCTCAGAAGCCCATAGTCGTCCCCGCTGCTAACACAACCACGTCGCCGCCGAATGAGCGCGCCTATCGCTCCAACCTCCCGCCCGTTCGCTCCCGATCGCCGAGCCCCATGGCCAGAAAAAACCCGTACCGAGTTAGCGAGTCCCGCATCCAGTACCCGCCGTCGGGTGTTGCATCCAGTCGTAGCAGGAGCCATGCTCGTGGCCCCAACTACGACTCTCCTACACGCGAATACGAACGCCAGCAGGCGCCTTTGCACTCGGAAGACTACGCTACGGCCGACTCTGTCTTTGCTGCTGCTACCCGTGCCGATTACTCGCCTAGCGCCAGCGGAAGCGGGAGCGGTACAAGTGCAAGCAGCCGTATCGCCGCGGACCGCCATGAGCGCAACAGCCGGCGCTTTCCGCGCGGACCTCCACCCATGGCCGAGGTCGAAATTGAGAATTACGATGTGCGCTCGCGGCCTGAGCCCCAAGAGCCGCACTACCAGCGCCCAAATGTCTTGTACGACCAGGACCGCGCCAACCTCGATGTGAGCACGGACAACGGTGCGCGACGCAACATCCCAGCGGCGCAGCCCCAATATCTGGCCGACTCGCTCATGCAAAATAGCCACAGCTATGATGCTGCTGCTCTCGATATGCCTGGCTCGCCACTGTCAATTTCGGTCAGTGTGATTCCGGGCGATTACAGAGACGTTATCGTCAACCAAGCCGAGCCCAACGAGAGACACCGACTGAAGCAGCGCTTTCTGGACCGTGCGGGCAGACAACAGGTGCAGTTGCAGCAGCAGCAGTTGAAGCAACAGCAGCAACAGCAGCAGCAGCAGCAGCAGTTGCAGCAGCAGCACCAGGAGTGGTCTGCAATGGACTTTGACGACGAGCGCCGCCCACGACTTCCTCTTCCTGCCCCGGGCGGTCTTGACGATCTGGGCATTATCCATCATGCCAACGAACTAGAGCCCTACCATGGTCATGATCAGTGGGGTGCTGAGGAAGAAGAAGAATACATGCGGCACGAACATGGAGGATCGGTTGGCTACCCATCGCACGTCATTCTGACCCCAGAGTCGTCGGAGGGCTACTCGGATTCAGACCCAATCAACGACGCGGACGCTGAAGACGTGTTGGGAGCTGAGGGATTCACTGTGTACGAGGAGTGTCCGCCGGATCGGTCGCGGCTGCGGGATGAGGCGGCGGGCGCGCATGCAGGATCGAGTTCCAGAGCGCGCAGCATGAATCGCAGTCCGGTAAAGAGGGTAGACCAGCCGCGGACGCGCGAGCGGCCTGAACATGCCAAAGAGCGGCCTGAACACACCAGAGAGCGGGTGGAACATCCTATAGAGCGGGCAGAACACCCTATAGAGCGAGGCAGCGATGACAGAGACAGAGACGTTGGTAGCAGAGGCCTTGGCAGCAAAGATCGGCCGCGCAAGGTGACGCCCCAGCTGCCCCCAACCCCACCCAAGGACAAGGACGTCAAGGCCAAGGGAGGAGACGGTAACTCGGCGTCACCGTCAACGAGGCCCAAGAGGGTGGATGCGGATCTTGAGCAGAGTGCCCACGACAGTTTGTCGGATTCAGAGACTGACTCGGATGACTTTTCAGACGATGAGGAGAGCGTTGTGTCTGAAGGAGAGCCCGAGGGGTGGCCTGAGGGAGAGCCAGACGACAAGTCTGAAGTTGAGCCTGAGATGAAGCCTGAGGTCAAGTCGGCGACCCCTTCGCCGCGCATGTCGTCTGGCTCGCTGCATAGCTCTGGCTCCCAGCAAAGCTCTACCTCTCAGCAAAGCTCTACCTCTCAGCAAAGCTCTCCCTCTCGACAAAGCTCTGGCTCCGTTCAGAGCTCTGGCTCTCAACACAGCACCCCGTCCGCGGCAGAGGAAAAGACGCCGTCTACAGACGAAGAAGCAGTACCCACTCCCGATAACCAGTTCCCCGAGCTGTCCACGCCGACTACCCCCGTAGCTGAAGAAGCGCCCGAGAAGAAGCAGGTACGCGTGGTGTCTCCCAAGCGCGAAAAGAGCATGGAGCCCAAGAAACTCAAGGGTATTCTCAAGCCGCCGAGCAGATTTCCCGACATGGAGATTACCGAGATGGCGCCGCCAACACGGCGTGAGCAGAGCCGGAACCGCGGACAGAGCCACAGTCGGGCTCTCACTCAAGGGCACGGGCATGGGCACAGCAGTCATAGCAGTGGCCATGGCCATAGCAGCAGCCACAGCAACATCAACAACAACAACAACAGCCACAGCAACAACAACAGCAACAGCCACAGCAACAGCAACAGCAACAGCCACATCAACAGTCACAGCAGCAGCCACAATAACGAAAATCCCAATGTCAAGCCAATCCCCCAGGGTGCGCAGTGGACGCTGGTGCGCCCTGGTCTGATTGACTGCCGCATTTTGGACAAGGCCAAGGAAAAGTACGAAGTGCTTTCCGATCGGCTCCTGATTTTGCGGGTCCTGACGTATGGCGAGATTCAGGCCTATGTCAACGCAACTGCCAAGCGCAAGTACCGTAGGTTTTTTTTTTCTCGTTTCTCGTGGTGATTTTATACTGACAATAACTGTTATATATATAGGCCGCGAAGAAAGACGGCGCGAGCGAGAAGAGCGCCGCCATCAGACGGGGACCGGCGCTGGCGAGTACTACCATGAAGTCGGCCGTGGACCGCGTGATGGCCGCGTGCGCAGCGGACACCCCGAGCGCGAGCGGGCGGGGCGGGAGAGACCGCGGGAACGGGCCGAGAGAACGGGGCGGGAGTTTTATTAGCCTTTGTATTTCTCTCCTGCTCTTCTCTCTTGGTCTTGCTTGTTGGCCTTTTCTCAGTCCTGCTCTTCTCTCTTGGTCTTGCTTGTTGGCCTTTTCTCAGTCCTGCTCTTCTCTGCTTTTACTCTTCTCTCTTTGTCTTTTCTCGGTCCTGCTCTTCTCTCACTGGCTTATGCCTTTGACAATGCAACAAAAACACACCAAAGATATTTACGATGTTCACGACCTCTATTGCTTTACTTTTTTTTTCTTAGAATAAAACACCCCACGAACCCGAACCCGAACCCGAAAACTATTTGATGCGACGACGACGACAAACAACAGATTTCCTTTTTTTGTCATTTTTTGATATTTAATTCTTCTTAATAAAAGTTTTTTTTTTACATGTAACCTGTGTTTGTTGAGATATGCACGATGCTGAGATGATTCCAAAGCGGAATCAGGCGAAAGAGTGTAAAATGCTACCCAAGGAAGATGCGGGCATTGATGTGGACTAGGATAATGACGTGTCCATGAAAGGGCATAGGATGAGCTTGAGAGAGAGAAAGAAGAGGAGGGAGAGAAAGAAGAAGAGGAGGGAGAGAAAGAAGAAGAGGAGGGAGAGAAAGAAGAAGAGGAGGGAGAGAAAGAAGAAGAGGAGGGGGAGAAAGAAGAAGAGAATGGGGAGAAAGAAGAAGAAAAGGTAGAGAGAAAGCAGAAGAGAAGGAGGAGAAAAATAGAGGGCGCTTAGATGGAGTGCAAGGCCCGCGTTGGCGTTGGCGTTGGCAGATGTAACGCTGACATGGGAGAGAGAAAATGGAATCGAATCGCCGACGAGAATAACCGTTGAAGGAGAGAGAGAGAGAGAGAGAGAGAAAGAGAGAGATGCACATGAAGAAGTCGGGAAAGTGATCACGTCCGTAGTAGTACATTGTGAGTAGAGGAACCGCAATCGTGCATACAGACTTTTTTCATATTTCTTTTTTATTATTTCCTTTCTTTTGCTGACTTTCTCGTAGTACAAGCGGGGAAAGGGCGAGGATCATGGATGGATGATCCCGGGCGGAATATTAGCTGTAGTAGCAGTACTAATAAAAGAAGAAAAAAAAGATAAGCAAGACGAAATATGCACTTTGTGTGACCAGCCTGCCAGAGAAAAAGAAATAAGGCCGACTTTGTTTTCTAGAGTTTCTGTAGTCAGATTTATCTGGAGACAAAAAAAAGGGAGAAAAAAGAAGAAAAAAGAGAAAAAGGAAGAAAAAAGAAGAAAAAAGAAGAAAAAAGAGAAAAAAGAAAGAAAAGAAGGAAAAAGAAAAAAAAGAAAGAAAAAAAAAGAAAGAAAAAAAAAAAGAAAGAAAAAAAAAAGAAAGAAAAAAAAAAGAGATGTGATGCAAACACATGTAATGAATAAGCAGATGCGGAAACGAAAGCGGGAGCGGGCTGCGGATGCACCCTGAGATTGTTGTGCGTCAGAAAAGTCAAGTACTTTACGTTACTTTACATGTGTTTATGCTGTATGTACATATGGGTCATATGTGTGAACTGAAGTAAGTACTTGAGTATTTACATGCTGGATGTGTAATACAAGTACATGATGCATGGGGATTTCGGCCGGGCTTTTTTTTTTTTTTTTATTCATTACTCTCATGGAACTCGGAAGTTATGGAGAGATTTTTTTTTATTCATTACTCTCATGGAACTCGGAAGTTATGGAGAGATTTTTTTTTATTCATTACTCTCATGGAACTCGGAAGTTATGGAGAGATTTTTTTTTATTCATTACTCTCATGGAACTCGGAAGTTATGGAGAGATTTTTTTTTATTCATTACTCTCATGGAACTCGGAAGTTATGGAGAGATTTTTTTTTATTCATTACTCTCATGGAACTCGGAAGTTATGGAGAGANTTTTTTTTTTTTTTTTTTTTTTTTTGCTCAGTGTTGTTTGTTGTTGCTGTGACGCAATGGCCCGTTGATGGCCTTTTCTTGGAGGAGGAGGAGGAGGAGGAGAAGAGGAAAGGACAAAAAGAATACGGCGCATTTTCGTAGAGTCTGCATTGTAGGTGGTGATTGCAGCACTTTTCTATTGATAGACAGAAAGAGAGAGAGAGAGAGACAGAAAGAGAGAATTTGCCCGATTCATCATCCAACTTCTGACCCTGTTGTTCGTATCACACAAGAAGTAAGCACAGGCTAGATAGAACCTTTAGGAACTTGAACTTTTGGTGCAACATATCCGCCGACTCCACCTTTTTGCATTTCTTTTTTTTTTCTGGCTTTAATCACATTGTTTACTGTCTATGGTTATAAAAAATTCCGATTCCGCTGAACTCGGCTTCTGCGGCGCCAGTTCATAAGCCGCAAGAAAAACAAAATAGACCAAGGGGAAGCGAGTCGAAAGATCAAGAGGCCATATATATATACACGGAGTATATATCTCTTTATTTATCTATGTACCCGGCTTGGTCCCCTACATCTGACGGCATTTTTTTTTCTCTTATTCTTTTTTAGTATTAAATGCCAAAGACTTCCGCTCTTTATCTTGTCTCTATTTTCTTTTCTTTTCTTATTTCCAGCTTGTCCACTCGCTTGTTTTTCTTATCCCCCCCCCACCAAATCAGTCAGACCCCAACCCTAAGGTTGCAGCTCAGCTCAGCTCAGCATAAACAGCAGGCGCGACAAGGCTGAATTCAGCACCAAAACATCACCTTGATATTTATTCTCTCCCCTCATTTCTTCCTCCCCCTCCCCCAGACATCATGGACCTCATTGCCGCCGACGTGCCCCGCTGGCTGCAGACCCTAAAAGACGTCGAAGAAAAAATAATAGATCGGCGCAGCCGGGTCACGGCGGCGTCGAAGCCGGACGCCAAGAATACCATTGAAAAGTGGCAGATTGGGAAGAAGATCGGCACGGGGTCGTTTGGGGTGATTTATGACGGGACGGATCCGGAAACGGCGGCGCACATAGCAGTCAAGTTTGTGAGTTTTTCCCTAATATTCCTCCATGCTCCTATCCAAAAGAGAGATGGAAGAAAAAGTACTAACTACTAGCACAGGAAAGCAATAACAGCGACTCGCCACAACTGCGCGATGAGTACCGGTCGTACAAGCTACTAGCCGGATGCAGTACGTCTTTTTCTTCTTTTTTTTTTCTTTTTTTTTCTTTTCTTTTCGTCTGTCTCTATGCAGCTGCTAATAATCTTTGTAGATGGTATTAGCAATGTCTACGCTCTCGGTGAGCAGTATCTACACCACTATCTGGTCATGGACGCTCTTGGCCCGTCGCTCGAGATGCTGTACTCCAAGTGCAAGCGCAAGTTCTCGCTCAAGACGGTGTGCATGCTGGGTATCCAGATGGTGAGTTCCTCTACCTACTTCTCATATATGTATATGATGCTAACCCCTCCAGATTGACCGCATCCACTCCGTCCACGACCGTAAACTCATCTACCGCGACATCAAGCCGCAAAACTTCCTCATGGGCCGTTCCGGCTCGCCCGACGAAAACAAGGTCTTCGTTGTCGACCTCGGCATGTGCAAAGAGTACATTGATCCCATCTCCAAGAAACACATCACCTTTGGCGGCTCGCGTGCCCTCTCGGGAACCGTGCAGTTCCTCAGCAACAACGCCGTCAAGGCCCAGCAGCAGTCCCGCCGCGACGATCTTGAATCGGTCTGTCTAGTGCTCATTTACTTTCTCAAAGACGGCCTACCGTGGGCCACGGCCGGCAAGACGGAAGAAATCGCCCGCATCAAGCACGAAACCTCCACTGCCACGCTCTGCGAGGGCCTACCGCCGCAGTTTTGCGACTTCATGGACTACATCCGCAACCTCGACTTTGAACTGGAGCCCGACTACGCCTACCTGCAGCGCCTGCTGACCGACGTGCTTACGGCCGAGGGCACCACCAACGACCTGGCCTTTGACTGGGGCAAGCTGCCCGTGGTGACAGCCATGCGGCCCGTCTTTTACGACGACGACGTGCAAAAGACGCTAAGCCAGCTGCACAAGGACATTTCCGGCACACGCTACCGCGTCATGCGCACCAGTCGATCCTCGCGCTTCTCCATGCGCACCACCACCCTGATGCTGAACCGCATTGCCACCGGCCCGCCGCGCCCCGCCATGCGCGCCTCTGATGCTCCGCCGGCCGACGAACACTTGAGCAAGGCTCAAAAGTCGCTGATTCACTTGAGCGACAAGGTTATGCGCGATAGCGGCTGGGCTGAAGAGCTGATTACTCTGCGGTACTCGCTGCAGCGCGCCATGGAGACTGCCAGCGCGGCGGCTGCGGCTGCGGCTGTGGCGGCGGCTGCGGCGGCTGCGGCGGCTAGTGCTGCTGTTGATACTGCTACTTCCACTACTGCTAGTACTACTGCTACTGCTAGTACTACTGCTACTGCTAGTACTGCTACTGCTGCTACTGCTACTGCTGCTACTGCTGCTACTGCTACTGCTGCTACTGCTACTGCTGCTACTGCTACTGCTGCTACTGCTGCTACTGCTGTTGATACTACTACTACTTCCACTACTGCTAGTACTACTGTTACTGATAGTACTACTACTGCTGCTGCTGCTGCTGCTGCTGCTGCTGCTGCTACTACATCAGATGACGGACCAAGTTCGCCGATAACCCCAGCTGCCGCTGCTCCGCTAGCCGAAGACGACGGCGGCAGTCCGCGCACACGCGTCTGGAGACCACCGCGCGTTTCGCGTCCGGCCAGTGGCAAGGGCAGCAGCAGTCGGCCGTCGACGCCGGGCGACGCCGACGCCAAAACCAAGGAAAAAGAGCGCAAAGCATCGGCGGTGATGCCGGCTATGATGGACCTCCCGGCAAGTCCTCTGGGCAAGGGCAGCGCGCCGCCGGAGCCGACGCAGAGCGCGCTGATGCCGTCGATGGCGGTGTACAGGTTTGAGGCACCGGCGCTGGAGGTGGATGATGAGGAGGAAGATGAGGTGGCGGTGGTGCCGGATTATCATACGGGCAAGACGCGGGTGGCTGGACGATAGGGTGGGTTAGCATGGTATATGTATGTGTTGATGTTTGATGTGGTATAAAAGTATAAAATGTATGACTGATGAATATAGCATGATATTTGATGATTTCCACCCTTGGAGTTCAGGTTGGCTGTGGCATTCCGAGACGGATTGGGTTACACGGGTGCGTCCTGTAGAAATACCCCGTTCTCCACAACCCGACCGGCCGATAACTCCCCTCCCCATTCGGAGTCGCCGCATGCTCTAGACCCCATCCCCGACTTTATTTTTTTCTCGGCACAACGGCCGGGGGGTTTTTTTTATTCTTCTTTCTTCTTGGTTCTTTTTTTTCTTCTTGGTTCTTTTTTGGTACGCACGACGATGCTGGGAAAGCGTGGAATATCCTGTTTAGGCAACTTTTCACCAGGGATGGGAGGAGGAGGAGGGGG
>LKBB01000203.1:0-14601 GCA_001513885.1 Thielaviopsis musarum
AAAAAAAAAAAAAAAAAAAAAAAAAAAAAAAAAGGACGAGGGAAAACCAAGAACACAGTGGGGAGGTTAACGCAGCAAACAAAAGAACTTACCAAGACGACGTTATTCTAGTAAACGGTGTACGATATAAAGGTAACGACAACAAGGCTGGCGCACGGGGCGGAGGAGGGTTTGATTTTTTTTTATTGGAGAGAGATTTGTTTTTTCTGGTGATAGTTGCAGCAAGGCTGATAGTAAAAGTATTTGTAGTCACTATTGGTAGTATAGAAAAGAAAAGAAAGAAAAGAAACAAACAACAGCAAGGAAAACAGACTTCAGCAACGCCAGCATTTTATAGGCGTCAGAAATCCGAGCAAATTGGCCGCCGGATTGCTTGCTGTTCGCGGTAAACAGTCTCTTATTCGATTCCAACTCAAAAGTCTACTTTCTGACTACTGCCATGCCAGACAAGTCGTAGTAGACTCGTAGTAAGTATAAGCTTGCTTGCGATACCTAGTAAAAGATACAAGAGAAGAAATTTCCGGTCTTGGCTCTTGGGCCCTGCACATGACTCTTTGAGTCTAGTTATAGGAAGATACTGACACCACCACACGGCCAGAGTACTTCTGCTACTTCTTTTTCGTCTTCGTCTACTCCTGTTTTAAAAGACAAGACAGGCCTAGCCCTGTACACAAGAGACATCGAAAAGTAAAATAAGAAACAAAAAAAAAAACCTGGGGAAAGCTTCTCCCAAAATCCAAGACAAAACCCAAACCCGCCCGGTGCACCGGGGGACGTTAAACTTTTTGGACTTTAGGCAAAAACAACGGGCCTGCTGATGCTCTTGATGTTTTACCAAAAGACAACGAGTCTCTCTCCTTAGAGTGGGTTTTTGTCACGAGATGAGACAAAAAAGCAGGTCGACATTCTTTTCTTTTTTTTTTTGGGTTCAATATCCGGAAACTAGGCATGTTTTGGGGGTTCTGTTGTTTCCTTTGTGTCTTTCATGCCGTCCAACGCTCCGTATACACGGCCGTTGGAGGGTTCCGGTGGAGGAAGACCAGAAAAGAAAAAATGAAAAAAAAAATGAAATTAAATAAAAAGAAGAAAAAGCAAGGTCTTAGCTCCAAAGATCAGACTGTTGATAAGATGCTTGATGACTCTGACTCTGTTGATCGTGGCTACTTTACTCGCAACAAAGTACGGAGCAGTAAAATAATCCGGAATAATGCATGGCAAGCTTCAGATTCTCGTACCACTTTTGCGGGTGTTATGCCCGTCACAGGAGTCACAAGGAGCCATGCAGCGAGGGTGCGAGGAAGTTGCTATCAGTTATCAATCAATGTACTGTGATCCTTCTGTAGGCTACATTCATTACTTCGTAGTAGTGGTAGTACTCTACTTATCTGAGCAAATACATGCGTTGCTAGCCACTACGGAGTAGACAAAAGCAGAAGTTGGAGACATGTTGTTGGAGCACAAGGGTTAGGGCTTTGCCAGCCGTTCCGTCCGGGTTTCAGTGGCTGAGGGTCTATCTAACCCTACGGATGATCATTTAGCAAGTTGTAATATACGCAATAAAATCAACATTCTTTGTACAACTTCAATCTTTACTTTTGCGGTCTGGAAGCTGTAGTTGGAGAAGGCTTTTTTTTTTTTTTTTTTTTTTTTTTTTTTTTTTTTTTTTCTTTTGCTTACTTTTGATGAAAACGCATTAGCCAAGGCAACAGGACGTAAGAGCAGTTCTCTAGGCCTTTGTGAGATTTTCAAGTTCATTCAACGCTGCCTTATCATGCTATGAACCTCCTCATCATAAAAGGAAGCTGGCCCAGTAGCCAATCATAAAACGCGGCTCCCTGCGAGCTTTCCCCGGATTTCCGGCGTTTCTGACTCTCTCTCTTTCTCTTTATTTTGCTCCAGTCGTTCGTTCTTTCCTTAACCCCACGCCCTTGTTCTTTGTTGTCTCGTCCCCACTATTTTCCCCATGCAATTCGCGGGGTTTCCCCTCTTTTTTTCTTTTTTCTTTCTTTTTTTTTTTCTTGTTTGTTCTTTTCACTTCTCATTCACACTCCTATTTCACTACTTCTCATCTTATTCGGCCTTTGATCGTACTTGAGTACTCAATTCACTCCACTCACTTCAGCCATCCTGCATCGAGTTAAAACCTTGTTTGTCTTTATTTTCCCTTTTTCCCTGTTTGCTTGTCCTTCTTCCCTGCTCGTTTGGCTTGCAGGAAAAGAAAAAAAAAGAAATACAGGATCTTCCTGGGTCTTTACTCCAACTTTTTGTTTCTTACTGCAAGAGCTTACATGAAGCTTTTGTCAAGTAAGCTTGGCAAATACTAACTTGATAAAAATGGATAAATGCGGTCCGGATAGACGGAAGCTGTTTTTTTGGTGGGCGGCTGCGATTTCAGTGGCGACTTACAACCGAACAGCCGCAATCTGTAAATTACGCACACTTTATCATTGTCGCAGAACAGAACAGAAAAAGGGCGTTTGGCAGGTCATGTGCGAATCTTTTTTTTTGTTTTGTTTTGTTTCTTCTTTTGTCGGTGCCTTTTGTGCCCGACGAGAATAACTAAAGTAAAACATACTCCGTAGAGAAACAGATAAAGCAAGCGAACGCCAACTAAATGATGCTGTTTTGACGCATTTAGAGGTTGGAAGCGGCATCTGGTTATTTTGCAACCCCATCATGACCTGTGTCGCTCTGGCTACAGTACTTTGTCTCTCTGGCTATAGTACTTTGTCTTTCTGGCCACGGTACTTTGTCTCTCTGGCTATAGTACTTTGTCTTTCTGGCCACAGTACTTTGTCTCTCTGGCCACAGTACTTTGTCTCTCTGGCTACAGTACTTTGTCTCTCTGGGCCACAGTACTTTGTACAGAGTACCCAAAGGACGGCAACTAACAAGTCTCCGGTCCTGATAAGTGAAGTGACGTGTAATGTGGTCAATATAGATCTAGAGAAAGTATCTGCGGAGCCTCGGACTGGGCACAAAGCTTAAGCAGCCCTCCTTTGTCTTGGTGCTGTTGAGTTTATCTTTCCCCTCATGGAGTTACAGGCAACCTCCAAAGCTGTTCTTAGCACTCAAAAAAAAAGGGAATTAAGAAGAAAAAATAAAGGTAATCACGCGGGCAACTCCAGCCCCTCATTACGCAGCTTCGCATCTGTAAGAGCCACTCAAGAAGCATAACAAAAGCCTTTTGACTTGCCTTGTCCGCCCTTTTTTCTTTCACGATTGATTCATAAACAGCCGAGTTAAAGTGCGCCGGACATACGGAAAGGGCTGCGGCTCCCAAATTCAGCTGTAAGGGATTCACACCAGGAGGCGAAGGGGAGGGTAGGGTAAATAAGTAGGTAAGGCAGGCAAGGTAGGGTAGGGCAGGGAAGGGGGAGCCTCCAAAATCCTCTCGACGATGGGGCGTGTCAATGTCGTGGTTTGTGAGGAACAGACTGGGGTTCCCCAAGAAATGCGGGCTTGTTAAGTGAAAATAAGAGACATGAAAATGGAGCCAGGTGAAGCGCCCTTATTCGCTTGTACTAGTAGTACTGTGTAGTATTGAATGGGTTCGTAAAGGAAAGAAAAATAATAAGAAAGAGCAAGGGGAAAAGGTCTTTGGGCTTTTGCGGCCATGGGGATATGGAAATAGAGGGCGTGCGGGAACGGAATTGGCATTAGGTAAAGTTTGCGAGCCTCAAGGTTGCAGAATGCATTTGATGTGTCTGTACTTGCACCATTGCTTGGGCTGGCCTTGGCTGGTTGTATGCGGGATAAGAGATGTACAAGCATGTGGGATAAGAAAAAAGTGAGTGGTGAGATGAGTTCATTCATCCTTCATAGCTCACATCTTTCTCACCCAGCTATAAGACGAGGCGTATGAAAAGAAAAGGGCTTCTTATTTCTCTCCAGTCAGAGTAGCAGGAGACAAGCATGAAGGTACTACTACTACTACTACTACTACTACTACTACTACTACTACTACTACTACTACTACTACTACTACTACTACTAGTACTTGTTGGATGGCCAGGGGTTGAAGGGGGAGGAGTGAAAAAAAAAATAAGAAAGAAAGAGAAAGCGAACGCCGATGATGGAGTTGCGCCGGAGTTGACGGCTGACAAAGAAGNAAGACGAGGCGTATGAAAAGAAAAGGGCTTCTTATTTCTCTCCAGTCAGAGTAGCAGGAGACAAGCATGAAGGTACTACTACTACTACTACTACTACTACTACTAGTACTTGTTGGATGGCCAGGGGTTGAAGGGGGAGGAGTGAAAAAAAAAATAAGAAAGAAAGAGAAAGCGAACGCCGATGATGGAGTTGCGCCGGAGTTGACGGCTGACAAAGAAGCTTCCGAGCCGATGCCTGCCTTGGAACAGGAGAGTATTTTCTTTTTCTTCTTCTTTTTCTTCTTCTTTTTCTTCTTCTTTTTCTTCTTCTTTTTCTTCTTCTTTTTCTTTTTTTCTCTTCTTTTTTCTTTTTTCCACAGTAGAAATCCACTCACTCACGCGCATTCACCAAAGTGAATGAGATGAGCAAGATAATCTGGCAGCCCTTGCTTGCGTTGAAACAACGTGCTCATACTTCTGCCCATGGTCTTGTTCATGCCACGTTGAATTCCCCTTCTACAACATCCCCTTGTTAACTCACACCTAAACTTCTAGATTATGCCCCCCCCGGCTCATTTTGCCGCTCCGCTTTGCGTCCGCCGGCCCTTCTATTTCGGGTACCTGAATAGCGGCTCCGCTTTCTTTCTTTCTTTCTATTTGTATTTGCCTATATCGCAACTAGCTAGAGGGTCTCTTACCTTGCTCTGTGAACCCTGATTGGCTGGAATGTCCAGGCCCTGAAAGAAACCCCCTATAAACTAGAAACTTACGGGCCCTGAGAGACCCTGCTAAGAGCAAAGCTGAAGGCTATTTGACAGATTTGACTTGTGCAAAAGCCTGTCTTGAGCATGTTTCAGTATCTTCGTTCCGGCCCCCCCCCCCTTTTGACCTTTTTTCTCGTTTCTGCTAACCTGTTCAATAAATCGATGTTTGAGCTCGTACATTGATTGGATCGGCCTGCTGTTTGTCGTCAAATCAAATGATACGCACGTCATGGCGTCTGTTCTCGTGTGTATTTTTCTGTTGACAAAAGCGAATGGGGCCAGAATTAGATGGAAATAGGCGTGTTTGGCTTAAGTATGTGGTGACGATATCTATTAATAACAGGCTGTTAGGGGTGGCTGTTGGGTATTGGTAGGCGTTTGAGAAATTGGAAGCTGATAAGTGCCGTAACTGCAAGCCCTTATAAATATCCGAGAGTCCCCGCCAAGAGGGGGGGGGGGAGGTTCATTTCTTTCCTTTCCATCACCATATACTTCAATTTTCAGCCTCGTCGCATTTTCGCAATCTTTTTTTTTTTCTTTCCATCTTTCCAACTTGTTCAACAATCAAAAACTCCAAAATGTCGGACCACACCTACGAATTCAACGTCGCCATGTCGTGCGGCGGCTGCTCGGGCGCCATCAACCGTGTCCTGACCAAGCTGGAGGGTGCGTCTCTTGAATGCCCTTCATTTTCTTCTCCTCATTTTGGGCTGCTATAGCTAACAAATCCATCCGCAGGCGTCAAGTCCCACGAAGTCTCGCTCGAGAAGCAAACCGCCACGGTCGTCGCTGACCCGTCGCTGACGTATGAAAAGGTTCTGGCCACGATTGCCAAGACGGGCAAGAAGATCACGGCCGGCAAGGCTGATGGCGAGGAGCGCAGCATCGAAGTTGTCGCCGCGTAAGCTGCCACAGAACGAGCCGACATATACACTTAGAAACCAATGAATATATCAAGATACCCAGCTTCAAATGCTTGTTTTCTAGCACATGTGAAAGCGCAGAGGGCTGGACTGGCGGATCTTCCGGCACCTTAGCTTTGGGAACCACTTTTGTCGTGCTTAAACGAACTACACACTTGCAATCTGACGGCAGATGCGATGCACGAATCAGGCCATGAAGACAGGATGAACTGGAACTGGAACCTTGGAAATCAATCATGACGGTATCACTACTACTAACTAATGCTCACAACTACTACTAGTACTGCTCACAACTACTACTAGTACTGCTCACAACTACTACTAGTACTACTCACAACTCAGGATGGCACCAGGCCGTCCTCTTTTCTTTTCAGCGCGCCACGCCAATCTCGCCGCCCCGAATAGTCTTGGCCCATTCATAGCCCACGTGTTGCTCCGCTGCCTCGCGATACTCGTCGGGAACCTCTTCTTGGTGGACGTGTACGCTCATGGTCTTGCTGGTGCTGCTCTTCCTGGCATCCGCAGCCGCCGCTGGACTCAAGTCGTCTGAGCTCGCCAGTTGCTCTGCGTCCGAGTCAAGGTCCGAGCCGGACAGAGTGGCCGTCTCGATTCGCGCGAGGATTTGTTTCTCGGAGAGCGGCCTGGCGGGGCCGGTTGTAACCTCGCGGCCGATGGGCTTTTCGATAGCAGCGACAGGACTGGATTCTAGGTCTAATATAAACCCGAGAGCGACTGGAGGGGCGGCGCTCGATTGGAGTAGCGGGATAATGTTGGCGGTTAAGATGGTGCAGGTCTCGACAACACTGGGATTGGTTAGATGTGGAGAGAGAGAGAGGGGGGGAGAGAAAGAAAGCAAAACGTACAGCGACAAGATGGTCACAATCAGCACATTGTCGCTCATGGTCGGTCGAGCGCCCAAGTGTAACGTTTCAACGGTCCAGCCAATTGCCAGCGCCGCACATCTGCATTGTTAGAATATTGTCTCTCGAGTTACTCAGCACAAAGACTTACCCCATACTTGCTGCCGCCGTAGTCAAATACGGCACCTTGACGCCCGCTGCTCCGTCTACCAACCCCACCGTCGCAGCCATATACAGCGCCAGAAAGACAAACAGGGCAATCTCAAATGCCGCAAGGAAAACGGCAATCCCCATGCCAACGCCGTCGTCCACACACGAGCCCTGCACGCTTGGATCCCAGATTCGCGCAAATGGCTGGCACTGCAGATTTGACGTCAGCGTGTACATGAAGGTGGATACAGCCAGGACCACCACGGCGGCGGCGATGCCACGCTTCCAGAGCTGTCGCTGGTCAATGTGTTGGTAGCTAAATAGGCAGAGCGATGCCTGGGCAAAGGCGGTTGAGAGAACGGTCCAGGGGCGGGCGTAGTAGGTTAGTTTTAGGGCGAGGTGGGGGTGAGCGGCGGACGGGTGAGCGGCGTGGATACCCTGGAGGGTGGAGAACACGGCGGCGGGGATGCAGAAGGTCTGTGTTGGTTAGCACGAGTTGAGTTGAGGGGAGGGAGTTGGAGAGAGAGAGAGAGAGAGAGAGAGAGAGGGAGAGAGAGAGAGAGAGAGGGAGAGAGAGAGAGAGAGAGAGGGAGAGAGAGAAACGTACAAGGCTGGCCATCAGAGTGTACTCGCTCGGACCGAGACGGCGCGCCGTCGGTTGTCGAAGGAGACGGACAGCACTAAGAATCAGGGAAACAACAGTGAGCGAGATGGCGACGGCGACGACGGCGGGGCCGCGCGTGGCGTAAATGAGGGCAGACTGGTCATCGTCATGGTGGCTGCGAGAGGAGAGAGCAGACATTGCCGGCGAGAGAGGTGGAGTGAATAAGCTCAGAGAAGAAAGATGGCAAAAGATTAGAAAAGGATTATGGGCATGATGAGCGGCAGTGGAAGAGACGGAGTGAGAGACCGGCCAGCCGGCAAATGAAGCCTGGATATGTCGATATGCGATTGGCTTAAAAACAAAAGTCGTGATAGTTTCTTTTCTAGTGGAGTCAACCTAATACCCCCCCGCACACACACAAAAATAAAGATCAACAAAAAGAAAAATAGGAAAAGGGAAAGAACCAACCTCGGAAAGATAGGCAGTCAAACAAGGCGGGCTTTACCTGAGGATATACTCAGCCTGGATGCTCCATCAGCTAGAAAGAAAGATAAAGGCAACCACGCAAGGCCGATTCTAAAACACAGCATCAGATGGGGCATAACTATGCCACCAGCAAGGCAGACTATAGAAAAAAAAAATTAGGACTCAATCTAAATCCAACAAGTGGTGTCTTCTTGCTGATTCATGCAACATGAATATCACATCGGTCTGAGGTTTGAGTTTATTTTTTATTTTTACAAAAAAAAAAAAGAATGACGGCTGTGCCAAACCAGCTCAATCATGGAAACACTCCGCCCTACGTTGTATATTTCAAAAAAAAAATACTTCTACAACCTGAGCACAAAATTGTCCAAAGGTTACATCGGCCTTCAAACTCTGTAAACTAGTCAGGAACAAACTCGCCCTTTTTCCACCTTTTTATCTCTACTTCAGACCTGTGATATACCCTTTAATCCCTCCCTCCTCTTGCCGTCAGATCGTCTACTCGTCTTCTTTGTTCTCTAACTCCCCGACTTTCAATATGAAACCAACTTGCTGCCCCCCCCCCCCCCCCCCCTCCTCCATTCAATCATTGACGTTGTAGGACGGGCGGTGATTGGCTGGAGATGTGTAAGTCCCCACTTAATCATTTATTCCCTATTAACCCTACCCACAGACATCCGCTACATCTCTCGATGCCGAGATCTAATCTGATCACTTTCCTTTTCCTTTTCCTCTTCCTTTCTTTCTCTGTCCAATTCCAAAGTCCTGTAAGAAGCAAGAGCCCACGCCCAATTCAGCACTTTGCATAAACTCGCGGCGGCCCCAAGTTTCTTGAAATCTCCGACAAGAGAGCACATCAAACCAAAGCACAGCTTCTGCAATTAGAAACCCCATCTCATAAACACCTAAGCTAAAACACACACTAAACAGAACCAGACCTCAAAACCGAAAGCCCGGGGTAAAAAACGAGTAAATAAGCAAAACAATACTAAGAAAGAAAAGAAATGTGCCGGCCTCCAGGTATATACCATCGATATATGAAAAAGAAAAAAAAGAAAAAAAAAAGAAGCCACAGAGTTTTCCCGGGCTTGTCCGTTGCCAAACGAAAGGAATAGATCAGAGAAAAAGGAAACCAGATGAAATCGAACAAAAGAAATTACAGACATAGAAACAAGACAAATCAGCCTGGCGCTCCAGGAGGCACCATGGAGCTCCAGTTGTCCAGGCCAAACAAAAACAAGTCGGTCTGTGGCATCTGTGAATGTTAGCTTTTGGCATAATTCCCGAGGAGAAAAAGGGGGAAAAAAAAAGGAAAAAGGAAAAAAAAAGGAAAAAGAAAAGAAAAGAAAAGAAAAGAAAAGAAAAGAAAAGAAAAGAAAAGAAAAGAAAAGAAAAGAAAAAACTCACCATCCCACTCCCCAGCGCGTCCTGCGGCAAAAACATATTCGGCCGCATTTGGAACTGATCCATGACCATAGTATCTGGACTCAACACGCCGCTCATCTGGTTCGCCGCCATCATCGGCGTGTGCTGCTGCATATTCATTGCCGCCATCATCGGCGCCTGCATCGTCGACAGATTAATCTGGCCTTCCTGCGAAATGTTCATGTTGCGCACACACGTCATCCGCACCGCCTCGAGACCCTTGGCCACATCTTCAACCTTGGGATCCGACCGCTGCACGCTGTAAAACACCACCGACAGCGACACAATGTCGTTGATGTCGGTGGCGCCCACGCCGTCAACCAAAAAGTCCAGCGACGCCTTGACCGTCTTGATGAGCCGCGGCGCCGCCCAAATCTCATTGGACATGGCCGGCGGCGCCACATCGTCGTCAAACGTTACTGAAGGTCCGCTCGGCCGCACCGTAATCGCGCTCTTGACAAAGAAACACAGCGAGAAACACGCCTGGATAATATCCTGCCGCAGCATCTGCCGATACATGTCACGCACCTGTGGCGCATACTGCACGTTTGGGTCGATTTCGTCCATGTAGCGTAGAATCACCATGGACGAGCGCAGGTACGAACGCACTATTTCCGGCGGCGCATCACTCACGCCCATTGCAAACGGTCGGTACAGCGCCAACAGCGGCCGCCGGATGTGCATGTCAAGGATGATGCCCAGACGCCAGCGCTGGTTGAGTCGTCGTGGGTCGGCCAGGTGCGCGGGGAAGACAAAGTCAATGTCGCCCAGGTAGTCCTCCAGTTCGCTGCCCAGCTCGAGAATCTCCGTGTAGTCGCGGACGCTGTCGATACGGTGCACCAGGTGTGACACGCGCAGTCGCGTTGCGAGCGTCTTGGCGGCGTAGCAGTGCACCTGGCAGTCGGTGGGTGCTTCGGGAGACATGCCCTCAGGCAGCTCGACCATGCCCTCGTAAATGTCTATATCGTCAATATTAAGTGCCGGCCGGCACGTGTAGTCGCCATCACGCACGAGCGCCGGCAGGTTGCAGAGCATCGAGACGTGCAAGTCCATATCCAGAATCGAAAACCACAGCCGTCTGCGCAGCTCGCCCGTGAAGATGGGCATCTTGTCGTACTCGGACGGGTCCCGATGCAAACCCATGGTCATAGCCATGCGCACCACGTAGCCCAGCTGCGTCCACGCATCGTGGTCGCGAATCAACGACGTCATGCGCATACAGTGCAGCAGCATCAGCTCCGTCTGCAGCGTCGTGATATCCACCAGCTGCTTTCCGCGCAGTCCGTCCAGCCACGCGCGCACCAGCGCACACGCCGTCGGAACATGCACACTGTCCAGTCTCTCCTGACTCAGCCCGCGGGCCTTGGACCGGAACCGGGACCCAATCGCCACGGCTGTCAAGAGCTGCGGCAGAAAGTAATCTTCCTTGACCTTGCCCTCCCAAAACAGCTCGCACTTTTCGCGGAAGCTCGGCATGTGGACAAAGCGAAAAATGACTTCAGTAGTCTCAAAGTATGACTCGAGCAGCGGCATGCAAATGTCCCTCGTCGGTAGAATGTCAGACATGCGCTTGCTGATAGGAAGCATCGAGTCTACAAACACCGTAATTGGGGCAATGTTGTTGCGGAATCCCACTTGAAGGTACTTGTGGAGGTTCTCGAGCGTGATGAACAGTTCGCGGAGACCGCCAACTTCTGACGGATTAGTGATGAGGTGTTTGGCCTGGGGGAACTGCACACGATTGTTAGCATTGGAGTACTGGGCAGGCTGAAGAATAAAACCCTACTAGATTTAGCAATACACGAGGGCTGTTTTGCCCAAAGAAGCGCGTGCGCAAAGCGTCGCTCTTGATGGTGAGCTGTCGAATCGTCTTGGGACTGACAGCAGTCACCACCACCTTTGACCCCGAATGATCCGTCCGTGCCGGGCTTTTGGCCGCATTTGCTTGCTCCAGTCGTTCGAGTCTGGCCAGTATTTCTTCCAGTGTAGTGTATGTCCCATTGCGCATAATTCCAAGCGGCTTTGCATCTCCGGTCACAGAGCCCGGCGCGCCAAAAGATGCACTGCCTGATGAAAACATCTTTTTGGTCGGCCGCTCGGCCGATTCGCCGTCCGAGCCATCCGAAATGTTGGCAGATCCGGGGTCCGAAGCATAGCGGCAGCCTCTCTGCGACTTTTGGCACTGGAGACACGGTGAGCCGCGGTCGCAGCGGAGCTTTCGTTTTCGACACTCGGTGCACGACTTGACGGGCCGCGGGCGCTTGATGCTACGCGCGTTGTTGTTGTTGTTGTTGTTGTTCACGGCGGTAGTATTTGAGGCTTGGATCGTCGGTGTCATGGGCATGGTGGTTGTCGGGTTTACGTGGCTTGATTGCGTTCGTGGGGACGAAAGGCCAGGACTCGGGGAGGTCTTGATGAAGCTGTTGTGCATTTGCGGGGTCTGCTGGTGCAGGTTTGGCTGTTGTAGTTGGTGAGCTGGCTGTTGTAGTTGGTGAGCTGGCTGCTGTAGTTGGTGTGGAGGGGCCAGAGGCTGCTGTGGTATTACTTGTTGCTGGTGAGACGAGGGCATAGCTTGTTGTATCGGCTGTTGGGGGTGTTGTTGCAGAGGTTGTTGTAGCTGATTCTGATGATGATGTTGGTGTTGTGGTGGTTGTGGCAGTTGTTGCTGTTGCTGTTGCTGCTGTTGCTGTTGTTGCTGTTGCTGTTGCTGTTGTTGTTGTTGTTGTTGTTGTTGTTGTTGTTGTTGTTGTTGTTGCTGTACTGCCAGTATAGCCTGATTCGCCATGACCATCGTCGTTGGAGAATGTTGCGTGGGCTGGCTGTGCTGCTGCTGCTCATGGTGTTGTTGAGGCGTCATCTGATGATGCTGCATCTGGTGGTGTTGATGCTGTGGGTGCACCTGGGAGTGTTGCGGGTGCTGCGGGTGTTGGTGCTGATGCTGTTGCTGGTGCTGTTGCTGTTGCTGGTGCTGTTGCTGTTGCTGGTGCTGTTGCTGGTGCTGGTGCTGGTGCTGGTGCTGGTGCTGTTGCTGGTTCTGTTGCTGGTGCTGTTGTTGGTGCTGGTGCTGGTGTTGTTGCTGTTGTTGTTGCTGTTGCTGTTGCTGGTGTTGTTGCTGGTGTGGCAGCGGATGGGTTTGTGGAAGCTGGTGATGAACCGTCTGCTGGAGAGCCGCATGCTGCATATGGTGTTGCGTAACAGAACCCTGGTGAGCTATAGAGGGCGGGCGGAGCTGCGGAGCGTCTAGCTCAGTGGGGTCTGGCACTCCAGCCATTGGAGCTGGCGGAGTGAGTGTGTCAAAACAGGGCGCAAAAGTATAGAGGGGACGGACGCGGCGCAGTCGTACGTAGACAGGATCGAATCAGGACTAAGGATCGGAGATATATCTCAGCTTTCGAGCCGAAATCGAGGGCAACTTGGTAGTGAAGCTGCGATTGGCGGCTTTTTTTTCAGCGAGGTTTCGTCGGTGGTCGGTGGCAGTCGGTGGTCGAGCTGCCGGTTGGTAAGCACCAAAGTTTCTCGAGCAGTCGAACAAACAGGCTCGGAAGGACGAGGCACAGCAGAACAAGGAGTTTTTAAGAGCTAATCAATCTAGGTATGATTATTGTTGTTCGTTGCTGCTTGTTTGCCCGTGGTTATCGATAACCGACTCTAGCTGCGATTCCGCATAGCGGAGCCGCGGAATTTTAGGGGCCCTTTTTTTTTTCTTTCTTCTCTGGTACGTCGTTTTTAGCTCAGCTCAATTCCTCATAAAGCAAGAATTAATGAGAGCTGAGAAATTGAGTGCCGTAGTAATATAATTTAATGCAGCAGGCAAAGTAGCGGCCGATCGATCGGGAAAGAAGCTATCGAAAAACAAAATAAACGCAGGCCAGGTTTGATTTCTCGGCCGATTGAAAAACAAGAGAAGTACAAAGTAGGTGAATTGGGTTGTTGGGTTAATTTTAAGCTGGGAGGGCCCAATCCATCGAACAATTAACAAATCAGGTCAGTTCTGGGTTTTGCCTGACGCACGTTTTTGTTCGCCAGAAAAGCAGCCCAAAAAAAAAAGAGAAGAAAAAAAGACTTAATTAGAAGAACCGGGAAATTTGCCAACAGGGAGGTTCCAGACTTCAAGGGCCGTAGAAAGCGTATCAAGGGTACAAAAGAAGACTTCAGAGCCGTAGAAAGCGTATCAAGGGTACAAAAGAAAACTTCAGGGCCGTAGAAAGCGTATCAAGGGTACAAAAGAAAACTTCAGAGCCGTAGAAAGCGTATCAAGGGCACAAAAGAAGACTCCAGAGCCGTAGAAAGCGTATCAATGGTACGAAAGAATTAAAGTGAGCTGCGTCGGGTATCAATCAGCCGAGCTTCGATTTGATTGTGGATGGATTGGTGAAGGAAGCGAGCTCTAAGTGGCGGATTGATGACTTGATGAATGATGATGTATGGAGTACAGATATCGTCAAGAGTACATGAATAAAAAAAAGAAAAAAAAGAAAAAAAAAGGCTGAGAGCAAAGCAAAAACGCCACTTCATAGAAGAGTTTGTATAACAAGAACAAACACAGGGCAACTCAGGGTTACGATTAGCCCGTAGAACGAATAAAAATCGACGGCTTCGCTTGCATGAGCGGCAAAAGAAAAAGCAAACGTGAGCTGAACAGAAGAAGAAAATAGAACAGAAGAAGAAAATAGAATAGAAAAGAAAGAAAGAAAGAAAAAGAAAAAAGCCACGAAAGAAAAATTTGCAGTTCTTTGTAATATTGAAAATGCAATTGCACGATTACGAAGGCGGTCGCGCTCACACTTGCCGTTAAAAAGAATAAAAAGAATAAAAATAAAAATAAAAACTGGCCTCGTTTTCCTGCTTCAGTAAAACTGGCAGCGGCCGGAAGTGCGGAAGACTTACCAGGGTTCTGTTTTTTTTTTTTTTTTTTTTTTTTTTTTTTTTTTTTTTTTTTTTTTGTTTCCTTGTATTTTCTCTCTCTCTAAAGTACCCTGATAAATAGCTTTTGTTCTTGTTCTTGTATCGTGAAAGAAAAAGAAAAAGAAAAAAGTAAAATGACGCGTTTGTTGACCTTCAAGAATAATTTCGTCATTTTTATTCTTCCCCTTGGCAAAAAAGAATAAACTTTCCAAATCGGCTTGGCTCTAATCCCCAAAAAGAAAACAAAGAACAAAGACAGGTCTCGTCACTTTCTCATGCACATAATCGCTCTGCCGTGCATGTGCAAAACTACAGCACTCTAGGTTACTGCTATGTACTATCGCCAAGTTGGTTCTGGCCCTTTATCCATACCAAACCCCCCCCCCCCCCCCC
>LKBB01000203.1:28607-43090 GCA_001513885.1 Thielaviopsis musarum
TTTTTTTTTTTTCTTTTTTTTTTCTTTCTTTTTTTTCTTTCTTTTTTTTCTATTTTCTTTTGTGCTCGCTGATAAGCTAAAGTCCGGACCATCTCTTTTGCTTTTTTTTTTTCTTTCTTCTCAGCAATGACCCCTTTAGGGAGGTCTTCTAGAAGAAAACTTTTTTGTCATTGCTTTAAAAAAAAAATGCAACCCTGTTTATAGAGTTGTCGCAAACATTTGTAATGCGGTTTTTGAGTAAAAAAAAAAAAAAAGAAGAAAAAAGGAAAAAAAAAAAAAAAAAAAAAAAAAAAAAAAAAAAAAAAAAAGAAAAAAAAAAAACAAAGCCGGATCGGATCCAACTCAGCCCAATCGGCTTAGCTCACGGCAGCTAACTGGAGTATACGGAGTAGTAGTAGTTGGAAACTTACTCTTTTCTACCTGAGACATGTTAGTACTATAGCTTAGTGGCTTAAAGGCACTATTCCGTACAGTAAGCGCAAGACCAAGACCCAGGCCTTAGTTTGACGTCACCTGCCGATGATAATCTGGTGACCGCGTAGATATGCTCTTTCGTTCTATTTTTTTTTTATTTTACATAACGATAGTGTTACTGTCAACAGATCTTCCTGTATTTGATCTTCTAGGCAAACGAACAAGCCGCCCATGTGCTCTGCCTTGCTCTAACCTAACCTTGGCGTCCTCACTGTATCGAATCGGCTCGTATTTGGCCGGTCCGGTTTAGGGACGTTGTTGGACCGAGCTTTTTTTTTTCTTTTTTTTTTTTTTTTTCTACTCACTCCGTTGAATCACCAATTCGGTTCACCTCTGTTGAGTCTATTCACTCAGTTTACTCTGTTCACTCTACTAATTCTTAACCTTGAGTTACTTACTCAAGTCTCTACTTAAATAATTGTACAGTGAATTATTGCCACAACACAGCTCGACGGCAAATAAAATAAAATAAAATAAAATAAAAAGCTAAAAGCTTCGGCCTCTCGCTCACTCAAAAACAGCGGCCGATTGGTGACCGTACCGTAGAATACGCATGATATTTAGTGGGGCTTTTCTTTCTACCCATAACCTGCTTGCTCAGAGTTACAACGGCAGCTGCCCTCACAAGTCAGCGCCGTTCTTTCCATGTTTTATTCACCGTCATCCGCCGCCTAGATTTACTAGGAAAAATTGCAAACCAGAAATACGACACAAAAATCAATCACACAAATTGCACCCAGTTGATAGACTCACTTCACCACCCCTTCTTAACAAGCTAGCGCGGCCAATTCAATTCGCCTTGTCGTTCTTTCCATAGCATAAACACACACACACCCCCGGTCAGAAACCCGTCAAGGTAGTTGCCTGTCGTATTGCCCAAACAGGCACGCTCGCTGTTAACTCCAGGTGGAGTTGTTTGCAAATGCGGCGGAAGGAAGAAGAAGAATAGTAAGTACGCGGACTCCGCGCAGGTAGCTTCCCGCCCAAAACTAAGTCAGTCAGTCAAGTCGGTCAGTCACAAATTGGTACTCTGTACTTGTAGATTATTCCTTGTTGAGAAAATAGAATGAACGCTTGTTGACTAGCTCGCTCGGCTCCTCTCCTGCCTTCCCATAATTCATATTAATATGCCGCCGTTTGCCACCTGGCCATGATCTTGAAACCTATTTTTTCTCCTCTTCTTTTTTTTTCTCCTTCTCTTCTTTTTTTCTCCTTCTCTTCTTCTTCTCTTCTTCTTTCTTTCTTTTCTCTGCCATCGGCGGTTATTTATCAATCCTTGATTTCTCCATCTCCCGTTCATCCTTTTTTTTATTGTTCCTCACAACCTTATTTTTATGTTGATATTGTTATTTTAGTATTCGTTATACACTTACTCGCTTGTGGCTGACCTTGACCTTGACCACTTACACGCTGCCAAGTTAAACCAGTCCCAATTTCAAGAATCCAAAAAAAAGAAGAACCCCCCCCCCCCCCCCCCTCCCTTCCCATCGCCTGATATCTCGACAACCATTGTTCAACATGTCGGAACGGCCTAGACTCAACGAGGTCGACAGTGCCTTGATTGCCGCCTCTCAAGACGCTACCGATCCCATCACCCTCCGCCCGTCCATCACTCACCAATCCGAACCGCGTGAAATCGAAAACCCCGCCATAGTTGAGTCGAGCGACTCGGAGAGCGAACATGAAACTTCCCGCATCCAGTCCCACACCCGATCCATTCCCGGCAGCCGGCTGAGCAGAGTTTCCACACAGCCTGAGCACCCCATCGAGCTCAGCCGTATCCAGACTCAGCGCTCGCTGCACTCGGGCACTGTTGGCCGCAGCCGCACTCATAACAGCAATGTCAGCCGCCGCTCTCAGAAGCCGCTGCCGGCTTTTGGTGCCGGTAAGCCGTATCCGCCGGCGCTGCCTGATCAGGAGGAATATGTCGTGGAGTTTGACGGTCCTGATGATCCGCTTCACGCCCAGAACTGGCCAATGTCTGAAAAGTAAGCTTTTCTTTTTTTTTATCCCTTACAAGTCTTTATAGTACTAACCATGCTTTTCTTTTTTCCCCTTTACAGGATAATCATGGCCGCTATGCTGGGCTTCACTACTTTCACCTCGTCCTTCACCTCGTCCATGTTTTCGGCCGCCACTCATGCCGTTGCCTATGAATTCGGAGTCTCCGCTGAAGTCGGCATCCTCGGTACAAGTCTATACGTCCTTGGTTTAGCCTTTGGCCCGACTTTCTGGGCTCCCCTCTCTGAGCTAAAGGGCCGTCGTCTGCCCATTATCATTAGCATGTTTGGATTTACCGTCTTCTGCTTTGGTTGTGCCACTGGCAAGGATCTGCAGACTGTTCTCATCTGCCGTTTCTTTGCCGGTCTCTTTGGTGCTTGCCCACTGGCTGTCGTCGCCGCCGTCTTTTCTGACATGTTTGACAACAAGAGCCGCGGTATTGCGCTGACCGTCTTCTCCATGATGGTCTTCACCGGTCCCTTGATGGCCCCCTTCATTGGCGGTTTCATTGTGACTTCCTACCTTGGCTGGCGCTGGACTCAGTACATCTCCGGCATTATGGGCGCGACCGCCTTTGTCCTGGACCTGTTCTTCATGCGCGAATCCTACCCTCCCGTCATCCTGGTGCAAAAGGCCACTGACCTGCGTCGCCGCACTCTAAACTGGGGCATCCACGCCAAGCAGGAGGAAATCGAGCTCGACCTGAAGCAGCTAGTGACTGTCAACTTCACCCGTCCTCTACGCCTGCTGTTTACCGAGCCCATTGTCCTTCTGTTGTCCATCTACATGTCCTTCATCTACGGTCTTCTGTATCTGTTCCTGACTGCCTACCCCCTGGTCTTTATGGGCGTGCACCACTTCAAGGCCGGTCCCGCTGGTCTCGCTTTCATCGGCATGATCGGCGGTCAGCTTACTGCTGGTATTGTCGTGCTTGCCCAGCAGCCGTGGTACATGCGCAAGCTTGCTGCCAACAACGGCGTGCCCCTTCCCGAGTGGCGTCTGCCCAGTGCCATGGGCGGCTCTATTCTTTTCGCCGCGGGTCTGTTTTGGTTCGGCTGGACGGGCTACCGTGAGGACATTCACTGGATCGTGCCCACCCTGTCTGGTCTCTTCTCCGGCTTCGGTATCATGTCCATTTTCCTCCAGGCCCTCAACTACCTGGTTGACGCCTACCTGATGTTTGCCGCCTCCGCTATTGCCGGCAACACCTTTATGCGGTCGCTCTGCGGCGCCTGCTTCCCGCTCTTCGCCACCTACATGTTCAACGGTATGGGCATCCAGTGGGCCTCGACCCTTCTCGGCTGCGTCGCCGTCGTCCTGATTCCCATTCCCTTTTTCTTTTACAAGTACGGTCCCTGGCTGCGCGTCAAGAGCAAGTTCGCGCCTACCATGCCCACGCCCGGTGCCACGCACAAATCCGCCACTGGTGCCGCCGTCGGCGAGGTCCCCGGCACTGCTGACTCATCGCTCGACGGCTCCCCCAGGGAGGAGGTGCAGGAGACGAGAGACGAGGCTCTGCGCGCCTGTGTACCGAGATCTCTCTCCGAGATTGCCGGCGAGAAGCCGTCTGTTGTCTAAGCCGCCTTTCTTCCTGTGGCTGGGTTCTCAATCTATTTTCGTTCTTTTTTATTATTATTTTCTTTTGCATTTTGCCATTTCCCCGACTTCATCTTGCATTTCACCCATACCCTTTCATCATCATCGACGACCTTCCCCCGGTTAATTTATTTCTTCATTCATATTATTTCTAGAGCTCTTTTTTTTTCATTGTCTATTTGGCATTAACGGCCAACGTCTATTTTGTTGTATTATTCCACCTTGATCCCCCCCCCCCCCNCCCCCCCCTCGTTCCTTGTTCTTGTTATACCTCAGCTCTGTGCTACGTCAACAGCCAGCAAACACCCTTTCTTTTTCTTGCCCTTGCATAATAGAGCAATTGTTATTTGTCTTTCGATAAACTTTACGTACAAACTCTTTTTAAAAAAAAAAAAAAAATAGATTTCGACAGGGAGTGATCCTGCAAGCCTTAATACTCAAGGCATTATTTGCCTAGCCAAATATTTTACAAACATGTGATACGTCCATAGCCACGTAGTATATCAAGATCTTCTTGTGTACGTTCATTATTTGTTTTTTTTTATTCAACTTGTAGCCACCTAGCGCATTTGTCCCTGTCCAGGCTATCGTAGTTACACAATTCTAGACTTCGTCCCGTTTGGAGCAGGGCTTCTTCTCGCATGTCTTCTTCTCTTTTCCTGCACTCGTCCCAGGCTAACCTTTTCAGTATAGTGGAAACCGCGAATGAACCAAATTCCTTGCATCATGGCAAAAGACCATCATATCTCTTTTGAATTTTCCCAACACAGGGGACCCATAATAGAAACAAGAATAAAAAAAGAAGAAAATAGTAAAAGAAAAACGCCCAAGTTCCCAAGTAAAAAGTGACTCCGTAAAAAATGCACTCAATTGTTTTAGTAACCCATGAAAAGAAATATGACCCAAAGTTAGAAACCGCGCCGGCACACAATTTTTTGTTTTTATTTCGTTGCTGAAATTGCTTAAGCGGAGGCCAGGTCCTTCTTGAGGGTACCCTGGTACTGCTTCTTCTCGGCGGGGGTCTGGAAAGCACCGTGACCGAACTCGGACGAGGTGTCGATCCACTTGAGCTCGACCTTCTCGAGGGCCTTGCGAGAGGTGTGAGTCCACATGGACTTACGGAGAGTCACGACACGCTTCTTGACACCAGGGATGGAACCCTTGACCATGACGAAGTCGTTCTTGACCTCACCGTAGCGGACGAAGCCACCCAGACTGTGAAAAAAAAAATGTTAGTACGAAAACCTCAAAGTGTCCGAAGCAATAGGGAAAAAAACATACGGAGTGATCTTCTTCTTGGTGATATCGACGGCAGTCGAGGCGTTCGACTCGTCATCACCCTTGCCGATACGGTAGATCTTGTGGTTGACCGAGGTACGGTGGTGGTATCCGTCCTGACCAGAGCGGGCAACAGTCCACTGGACGTGGGCAGGGTGCCAGGCACCGATACAGGCGACCTTACGCAGACCCTTGTGGGTCTTACGGGGAAGCTTCTTGGTACCCCAACGGGAGGTAACACCGGCGTAACCGTGACCCTTGGTGACGGCAATAACGTCAATGACCTCGTTGGTCTCGAAGACGGAGCTGATGTCGAAGGTCTTCTCGAACAGACCGTGACCGAACTCAACCTTGTCGGCGATGGAGCCACCGTTGACCTGGATCTCCATCAGGTGAGCCTTCTTCTGCTTGAGGGGAGTCATGTTGATCTGAGTGTGGGCCAGAACACGAACGACAGTGCAGTACTTCTTGATGCGCTCGAGCTCGCGGGCAACGGAGGCACCGGAGGTCTCGGAGTGCTTCTTGGCATACTTGGTGAAGGCCTTCTTCTTAGACTTGTACCAGTTCTTGTAGAAGCGACGCTTCAGGCTGTCGGACAGATGCTCAGCCCACACAGTGGTAAGCGAACGCAGACCGCGGGGAGTCTCGATGTAGCCAACCAGACCAACAACGACCATCTAGAAAAGATGTTAGCCATAGGCACATAAGCCAAGCGGGCTGCGTTGTTCGTACAGGAGGGGTATCAATGATGCTGACGGCCTCGACGACCTCCTTCTTGTGAGCCTTGGCACCGGGACGGTCCATGTCACGAACGATGGTGGTCATGCCAGCCTTGTAGCCCATAGCGGCAGTCAGGTGGACGGGCTTCTTAGCATCATCCTTGGGGAACCTGTTGGTAGGAAAAAAATTAGCCAGCTGAATGGCATGAAGTCGCAAGCGAGACGGTGCTCGTTTAGTCGATATTCGGGTAAACTTACGACTTGACCTTACCCCGGTGGAGCGCAGAGCGCTTGCGGGGGAGATAAGCCAGCGAACCGTGACCTGGTGGTTATTAGTACTTGAGTCGTGTTGAAATTCGTTCATCGGGTAATCGTAGACATACGCGGCGCCTCGTACTAAAAATCATCGTGAATGTTAGAAACTTGCTCCCAAAAGTTCACATTTCCTCAGGTCGCCAAAACAACAATCAAGCATTTCAAGTTCGCAAACACAAAATGTCGAGAGGCGGCTTTCGAGGGCAGGGCATATCGCATCGTACCTTGCGGTGAGACATCTTGAATTAATTGAAGAACCGTTATGGTGTTTGTCAAGAGATTACTTGCGAAAGAGAAGTCAGAATGCGTTCTATCCAGGTATCGAGAAATTTTGGGTAGGTTGTGCGGCTTTGAAAATTCACGAAAGGTGGGGCCGCCACTGCATCCGTCATGGCCCTAAGGTCACGTGAGCTGCCACAATTCAAAGTAGGCTAGTCGGTGAGCGCGGTCTGTTACAAATACTACGAGTACTAAAGCCTTGGCAAAGAAAATCCTTGTACAGAAAATCTAACAGATTTGATTGGTCGGTTAATACTCTGAGAAGGACCAGGTACAAGTTTCACATGTTCTTCGTTATGTCTTTGTTACTACTATCGATATTTGTGGACTCATTTTATTGGAAAAAAAAAATAGAAAAAGATATCAACCATGCGGTAAAAGTCAAACTTGACAAGAGTAGCAAAATACGCCTTTATCGTTAACTCTCGAACGGCCTATCCCAATCAAGAGAAGGCCCCAAGAAGAAACGATAAAAAAATGGGCAAAGGAAAATAGGTATACAACAAAAGACTTAAGGAAATGAAGGCTGTAAACGAACGGCCGAAGCTCCACCATTGGTAACGGGGGGCGACAAAGAAAGCGGGGGAAAAGGTATTCGGAGCCTCCAAGAGAAACACAAAAAAAGAAAAAAAAATCAGGGCAGAAACAAAAGACACTTGAACGGAAAAATGGGAAACATCACGGAACGCCGCACCTTCAAGCTAGCTAGCAGTCTAGTAAATCAAGAAGACTCCTGTTTGGGAGCCAGAATACCGTTGATACCGGAAGTGGCAGGCGACTTCTTCATGTCACCAGCAGGTGTAGGGACAGGGCCGGCAGCAGCAGGGGCAGTCTTCTTGTCCTCCTCTTCAGAATCATCATAGTCTTCGTTAACGTCAACTTTGCGAGCAGCGCGCTCGGGCTCACCAATGTGCTGAGCAGAAGGTTGAGGCCGAGGCGCCACAGTATGCTCCATGTTGGGACGCTCCTCGGGCGGGTAGTCACGAGGCGGGGCTCCATTTTGAGGAGCTTGCTCGTGAGGCGGCATGGGCTGCATCTGGGGAGTAGACTGAAGCGGGGGAAGAGGAGGAGCCGAAACAGGGTGGTTATCAGGACCGGGGCCCATGTTGGGCTCGCTCGGGTGGTAGGGCGGCTCGTTTCCATGGCGGGGAGCTTCTTCTGGGCGGCGAATCTCTTCGGGGCGGCGAGCCTCCGTGGGAGTGCGGCCATACGCCTCACGGCTAGGAGTCGATGGTCTTCTGTGACGGTGGTCTTCCAACCGCGCCCGGCTCTCTTCACTGGCCTGCTTCTTGGTGATAGACTCATCATCCCATTCACGGTGGCGCTTAGATCCAGAGGCCGGGCCGTGATCATCAATACGACGAAGAGGACCATCGGGACCCATGGGAGGCGCCTGAGACCGAGGAACAGACTCCATAGATCCGTGAGGACCGCTTGGACCATCACCGTGGTAGGGAGGGGGCGGGTGCTGTGTCTGGGGATAGGCCGACTTGGGAGAAGGCATACGGTTGTCGTGGATCGGGCGGCCGTCGGTGCGGGGACTGCTAGTAGGGCGGAACGGCGCAAGCGGCTTAGGAGCCACAGGATCAGTGGCAGACGGCGGTCCTGGGTGCGAGGCATAGTTGGGGTTTTGGACGCGCTCGGCGATGCTCATGGGCTGGGCAGGAGAAGGCTGGTGGTGGGGCAGAGGGCCCTGAGCAGAGTAGTGGCCCTGAGGACCAGGAGGACCCGGAGGACGAGGCGAAGGAACGCGGCGCATGTTGTTAGGAGGAGGACCGCGAGGGTCAGCACGGGGATCAGGTCTCATCTCAGCACGAGGGTCAGGGCCACGCTCGTAAGGGGAGTGTTGGGGAGGCGCTTGGGGAGGGCCCTGAGGAGGACCCTGAGAAGGCGGCTGGGGGTTTGACGAAGGCTGCTGGCGCATCTGCTCAGAACGAGGACTGGGCGGGCGAGCCATGGGCGGAGCGGGGCCGCGGAACCCATCCGTAGGGCGCTGGTCGTAGGGGTTGGCCGGCTGAGGGGGAGGGTTGATGTCGGAAAGACGGCCACCCCAACCGTTAGCCTGGGCAGATCCAGGACCAGGCGGAGGCGGGTGAGGCGCGGGACCGGACTGGTTGGGGGCCCAAGCGGTAGGCGGGCCGGGAGCACTAGCCGACTGGTGCTGGTAAGGGTGGACATCCGCAGGCTGCGGCGCACTGGCACCCTGAGCGCCACTCGAGCCGCCGCTGCGGAGGAGCTGCAAACGAGCCTTGATATGAGGGTTGGCAGGATCCAGCTCAGCTGCTCTGGTGTAGGCATCCATGGCATCGTTAATCTGGTTGTTACAAGATTCATACTATTGATAAACGTTAATATCGTGATTTCACAAGAGGCTGATGCAAGATTGAAGCGTACCAGAGTACCAAGGTCATACCAAACCTCAGAAATGTAAGGGTTCAAGCGGATGGCGCGCGAGTAGGCATCCAGTGCATCCCGGTATTGGTTGATCTGATAGTACAACACACCGATGGAGCACCAGAATGTAGGGTTGCGGCCATCACGGTACACGGCCTGTTGATAAGCTTCATACGCTTTAGGGTACTTCTGCTGAGACATGTAGCAGCGACCAAGAAGGTACCAAGATTGGGCGTCGTTGGCATCGGCGGAAACCGACTTCTCCAGGTATTCAATGGCACGTTCCTGGCTTTGGAAACTGTTGCTCTGCTGGTGGTGGAGCCAGCCCAGCTGCTGAAGGACCTTGGCATGGTTGGGGTCACGGTCAAGAACACGAAGGTATGCGGATCTAGCATTTTCGTACTATACGAGATTCAGGCGGTTAGCTGATATGGCATTTCAAAGAATTTAAGCAAGCACACTTACATCTTTTTGCTGCTCATGGACGTGACCAATCTGGAACCAAATGTCCTCCTCCGTGAGCGGGTGGGGAGGCGAGTTAACAATGTACTTGAAACACTGTAATAACAACGTTAGCTAAACGGCGCTTCAGAAGCATAAAAAGGGTGTTAAAACATACATCGAGCGACTGGTTGTACTTGGTCTGCTGCTTGTAAATTATACCCAGGCGGAAGTAAATCTCGTTGGCCTTTTCAAAGTCAGGCTGCATTTGCATGACTTGCGAGAATGCTTCCTCAGCATGTTCCAGAGAACCGTAACGATCATAGAGAATACCAATGCCGTACCAAAGCTTGGGTTCCTTGACATTGGGGAGGTTGACGAGGGCATTTTGGTAAGCTGAGTATGCTTGCTGCAGCTCATCCATCATAAGATAGCAATGGCCTAGTGTGGGTTGTTAGCTGGTTCGCTGTGGACTATGAAAATACCGCAACTTACCAAGGCTACCCCAAACCTCTCCGTTATTGGCATCAAGCTTCAGAATCGCTTGAAGGTACTCAACAGCCTTGTGAAAGTCTTCTCTTGTGCGGAGAATCAGGCTGATGGCATTCATGGCGGGGATGGAATTACGATTGGCACGCAGGGCGCATTCGTACGCCTGCATGGCCTCATCAAGGCTACCAACCAGTTCGGCAAAGCTACCTATTTCACAGAAAATGGCATGTCAGCAAGAGTACGGGTAAAAGCCGCATCAATCGGCATTGAGAATCGCGCGCTCTTACCAATTTGCATCCACACGGCCTCAGTCATCGCGCTGACTTGCTGCGAAGGCACGGCAGGAAATCTATTGGAGCCGGCCTGGACAGGCTGCGACGAAGGAGGCGGCGGAGCGTGTGGAGCTCCATGCGGAATCTGCATCATCGAGGGCGAGTGATGAGCAGCCATTTTCAGAGGCGCAGGGGCGGGAGCAGGAGCAGGAGCAGGAGCGGGGACGGAAACAGAAACGAAAGCTCTTGTGATATTGTTTTAATCGAGTTGTACTGGAAAGCAATGATACTACTTGTCGTGGCTGATGATTAGCATGGATGTCTTCATTTTGTGCTGTGAAGCAGCAGAGCAGCAGCGCGTTCACCCCTGCAAGAAAACCACGGCGATGCAGTGGCGCTGCTTCCAAAGCCCGAAAGAAGCAGAGAACTGTCGCGGTGTGTAGAAAACTGGAGATGGGCTGAATAGGTAGAGCAGAAACGCGCGAAGATGACAATGGACAATTCGCGTGCCGAGAAGGCGAAACCACGAAGAGGCTGTGGTGTGGGCACGTTTGGATTCCAACAAAAAAAATGGTGTTATTGATTCGCTGTTGATAAAATTCGGCAAGGTCGATGTGTTCGGCAGCAAAAATAAAGACGAAGTGCAAAAGCAGACATGGCGATACAGAAATGGGAGAACGCGATGCGCGAGAACAAGAACGAGAGCGAGAGCGAGGGTCGAAAAACCTACCAAAGATAAAGCAGGCGTAGCTAGCATAACCTAAACGCTGTAAAGGCAACCAGGCGTCGCGGCTGCGATCAGATGTTGGGGCGTGAGGGCGCGCGACCTAGGAAAAATAAGAAAAACGACAGCAAGTCGTCGCCAATAGATATACCAATGGCAGCAGGAAAAAAAATGGGATGCAATTATAACACTATGTCAAGACAGTTCACCAGTAGGCAAATGCGGGCACGCCTCACTTTTGCTGCGTTGATGAAGAGGTGGAAGAAATAAATAAGATAGAAGAAAAGGGAGCAGGATTGGGGAAGATGGATAGGTGAGCTGCATCTCCTGGCTCCGAAAAGTCACCTAACCCACGACAAAGAAATAAAAATGGGGCCTATTGTATTGCCACGCCTGAGGTAGCAATAGTTATGCACACCGTGTCGCTCCTACTGCTTTATTTAGACCTTTCCATTCTGGGCTGGTGTCCCACTATATTTTCTGCAGCGACCCCCCCCATCTTGTTTACGGTTGTTGGCTTGCTGACTTAGTGCGCGACATGGTCTTGGTTCTTGGCGTACGCTGGAAGTACCTTACTGTAGTGTAGTACTACTTCTGTATTCACAATTAGTGCTACGATGTGCTGTAGCTGTAGCCTGTAGCGCATACATGCATACATATGATCACACATTAAATAATAAAAAGAAAAATAAGGAGAAAAAAAAAAAAGAAGAAAAAAAGAAAAGGAAGAAAAAAGGGTTCGAGAGGGCATACCTCCGCTCACATCAGCCAAAGCAGAGGCGTCTAGAAACGTGAATCTGAGGGCAAAAAGGTATGACCCAAGCCTGAAAATTACATAAGTTCTGCAGAGTAGTAAAACACTCCAAGTACGGCTAGAATGGTACACCTTGCTTACTTGCGTCAAGAGCGACATTCCCACATACTTGCCTTGTACAGAAGACATATGCTTCATGTTCTCCGTATGCGCTTAGCATATAGATTGCTTGCACAATCTTCCCGCTTTACGAAGTAGATCTTGCCAGGATATAGAAAGGTCTTGCTTGAGTAGCCGCGATAGTAAATCGTAGAAAAATCAAATCAAATAAATATATAAATACAGAGTAAAATAAGATAAAAACCCGTTGCAGAAACAGCTGCCCTGCCACGTCAAGTGTCACTAGACACGAACCACTGCACATTGTACTTGCTTGCTTGCCTGCTTGCTTGCTAGATGCCACCTTCAAAAATCCAATACCGTGATGTTGTAGAAAACCATGGTTTGTGTACAGTACAATGCGTGCGCTTCGGCACTGCTTGCTCCTGCTGCTGCTGCCCTGTCTCCACCGTACTCACGCAGTATGCCCAAATGCTAAAATAAAACAACTGGTCAAGTTTTCGCCAATGCAAGAAAGAGACATTGAGGGAAAATGGCTACTAATACCTACTACGTACTAGGTAAATCACGTAATTAGGTTAAACTTGCTAACACAATCCCCAGTATGTACACAGTAGCAGGATTACAGTGGCTAAAACAACTAATCCGTGGCAATGTCTTGTTATCAAGCTGCTGCCAATGATGTCAGCCAACTTAAAATGTAAACCTAACGGTTTTTGCCCTTGCTGAAATAGGCAAGGCTGACGTTTTATAGGTGATTTGACTTTCTCAGCCTCGTAGCTTTTACTCCAACATGGTCGTCTTAAACTGCGAAATAAACAATGTTTAGTTTTTCTATTTTACAGTCATCGAAAGACTAAATTCAGATACCATGAGGTGAGTTTCTAAAAGAAGCCGAATGATAAAAATTACAGTCTTTAGGTGTGTGCACTACCACTACACTTCAACTCCTGCCGCTTAACCTGGTACTACCATGTCATCACCAATCGACAGACCGGGCATGTTTGGCGGCTGTCTGCTTGTTATGGCTTATGGGGCTACCATTTGCAGAAAGGGAAAAGACTGTTTCCCGTTTATTTGTCGAACCCGCCATCTTAGGCGAAAACTGCAGGGCGCGCTAGTGCTGTAATAATGGTAGTTAAGCCTGTACAGAGTACGAGTAACCACAAGTAATCACAGCAAAGCTGCGAGACAATGGTACTGCCGGGTCGTGACATTTACTCATTTTTATCAAAGTTTATGACAGATTTTCCAAGCTGTGAATACTCGGCAAATCAACGAATACAGTATTGTACTCCAAACCAAGCGCGCTCTATTTTTTTCTACAGAGTACATCCGGCGTCTTTTTTTTTCTTTTACTGTTCTTGGCCACCGCTCTGTGGCGTACGGCTTTATCCACAAAATGCATCGTTTTCTTCCCGGGCATGCGCCACTTTGAAAATTGAAGAAAAGAAAATAAATTGAAATAAAATGAAGAAAAGAAAAGGAAACGATTAAAAGAAAAATGATTAGCGAAATGGAAATAAGAAAAGACATGTGGCGCCTTCAAGGCGTAGGATGGGAAGCACACAAACTGTGGTCGCCAAAAGAGAGAGGAGGGGGGGAGGCGGCATTGACAGATTTCCCTTAATGCTGCTACTCAAAGGGGGAAGAATAGCGATGTTTCGAGAGCCAGCCCAGTAAGTGCGACCTAATAATGGGGGTTCAGACAAAGAACAAAAAACAACAGAGCGCGTAACGCAACCCAGGGAAGGGACCTTGTCCTGTCGCGTCGAAACCACGAACAAGGTAAGTGAGAAAATAAATAAATAAAAATACCAGTTTTTACTTGTTCCGTAGTAAAAGGAACCCAGCGACGAGTCAAAGCTTGCCTTGGCTTTGCCACCCTTTTCGCTTGGCTTTTCCCGTGCGAATCATGCCCGCAAACCCTTATTATCCCCCTCGTTATCCCGCGCTCGAGTTGTGACGTGAAAGAAGAAAGTACAGAGTAAAATATCATATCACGCGATGCTACTGCGTGAACAATTGGTTTGTGAATGTGGAATAATGCACTATGTCAGTACATAGTACTCAATAAAAAGATCTGTCTCGAATGTGATGCTTCCTTTTTGGGGAGCTTGGTGATAGGCAGCCAGGGTTTTCTCTGGGGTTAAAACATGCCAACTTCTCGATCGTGATGAGTCGTCAACATTAGGGTTATAGAATGCATGAAATCACAAACTTTCTTGTTGTTCTCGTCACGTAAAAAAAAAAAAAAAAAAAAAAAAAAAAAAAAAAAAAAAAAAGCTTGGGCCAACCTTTTTTGCTGGGCCCCATCATTGAACCTGATAATTCGCCGCCCGCCCGCGTAAGAAGAAAAGAGACAGAAAGGGTAGCTCTTTTGCGCCCCTTGTTGAGATGGAATCGCCTATCACACAACCTGATCCCTGATGCGCAGCCCAGTGTCACTTTTGTGTCTTTTTTTTTTTTTTTTTTTTTTTTTTTTTTCTCTCTCAGCGACCTACCTCGTTGGCTAGCATTGCTTAAACCGTCGTCTGGATCTATTTTTTTTGTCTTCCTTGGTCCAATCTCGTGATTCCTTCCTTTCTCTTGCTATTTGAGCCAAAAAAAAAAAAAAAAAAAAA
>LKBB01000202.1:0-17311 GCA_001513885.1 Thielaviopsis musarum
CCCCCCCCCTCCTCCAAGCCCAGCTACTGTGTACGACTGCAACCCACAGATTTAGCTTCATGTAGGTTTGTCGCCCTGCCCACTTGTTCGGGGCTCTGGGATATGATACATCAGAATATGAAAATAGGCGAGACTGCAGCCATCATGTTTTTACGTTAACCAGCGCTGTGCCAGTAGTAATATCAAATCCTCTGTGGAAATGGCTCATTGACAGCTTAAATAATTCAGAAGCAATATTGGGTAGCACTGATATCATCATACTGGGGAACATCAGCTTTATAAATTGATTTAAAGATTGGAAGAGTATGCTATGGATACAAGAAAAAGTATAATTTTATCCTTATTACAATAATTGCGCTACAATAAAGTACTAGTACTGCCGGTAGTAGCATAAACAACCCTTTCAAAAATACAATTTTGCCTACTCAAACATAGTATCTACCGATATATAAAATAAACATACAAATCCGCACCGTGAAAAATATTCCGATTCGGCCGTAGAAACAAAAGAAAATGTGCAAGAAATAGACGAGAGCAAAACCTATTGCCAATTTTTTCTGGAGAATGAACCGAGGAAAAATTGTGAAATAACCACAAAAGGTTGAGACAGGCAATACCCCAGAATTAAATCTCCATTCCCAAAACAGCCCAATTATTTGATAGGGAATGAAGAGAGTAGATGGTGTTTTGAAAACAAGGTAGAGAAAACAGCAAGCTGGAAATACATCTTATTCATCGTTCATAATGATATCGATGAGCTCTTCGAGTACTAAACAAGTTAAACAACGTTAATATACGCTTAAACACAAAGCTAACACCAAAGGAAAGACCAAAGGAAACAAAAAGATCATCACTTACATTCAATGGCTCTGTCTTCCCAGACGCCATACTCGTAGTCCACTAGGCCATGTGGCTCCATGTTGGAGCACAGGCTCGTAAATTCAATGCCAACCTTTTTGACATGCTCAAGCGTCAGTTCACTAAGACCGTTGGGCTCCTCTTTCAGAAAAATATCCTTCTGAATCTGAAGTACGCCTAGCCACAAATGGTTAAAGTTGCGCCACATCTGGAGTCGTTCCTGACGCTTGTTCTCATCATCGAGATGAATACCTAGTAAATCATGTTAGAAATCCAATGCATTTAGACAAACAAAAAGAGAAAAAGAATCAGACGCGGATTATGTCTTACCCAGGGGGACCACGTTAGCAACAAGCCATGCATTAAGCTCCAGCAGGGCATCCACCGCAGGAACAATATCACGGCGAGCATACAGGTCCATGACCTTGCCAATCTTCTCATCCCACGAAGCCATGCGCACTTGGACTTCGTTATCGTCAAGGGCAGGCAGGGTGGCCGTAGTCTCCTGGGAATTGTCCTGGTCGTTGCTAGTGCCAGCAGCTTTGCTACTGCTAGCATTCGTTTGCGGCTGGTGGCTGCCAAGCATGGTGTTAGGCGGTGGCATTTCTCCCTGGTTACCATATTGAGAAATTTGCTGTTGCTGTTGGTAAACACCAACTTCGGAGTCGGCAGGAAAGTAGGCTGGGTTTTGCATCATACCCATCGGCGGTTGTTCGCGCGAGGAAGGGAATGGTTGGCTGGGTTGGTACGGAACGGCGTGGTTGGTGTACATAATGCTGGAGCCATATGGTTGACGTGAAGGGTCTCCATAGGGAGTAGGCTGGTAGGGAACGTTGCCAAAAGGCTGAGCCGTTTCTCCATAATAGCCTGAATAGGCGTCAGACTGTCTCGCACCACCCTGCATACGGTCAGGCGCAGCGCCGCGGCTGGGCTGGCCGTAGGACGACCGGTGGCCCTGCTGCTGCTGTTGTTGTTGTTGTTGCTGCTGCTGCTGCTGCTGCTGCTGCTGCTGCTGCTGATGATGTTGCTCGTAGCGCCGGCGTTCATCCATGATAAAGGAGTTGTGGATGGTATCGACAAGGAAATTCAATAGAGAGAAGAGAGAAAAGAAATTAAAGAAAATTATCACAGAATAGCGTCCGTGAGTCTGAAATAGCAAGGAAAATCAAAGTATGTCGATTTACCAGAAATGATTGATCGAGTAGAATGAGAGTCAAAAGAAGAAAAAAAGGTGGGCTGCAGTGAAAAGCAAAGCAGAAAAGTACGTCAGATCTCGATGTTAAGGACGTCCAATGAGCGAGCGTTGATGGAAGTCCCAGAAAATCAACTGGCCTCTCGATCAGGCCGCAGATTGGCTTGGGTGATTGGTCGGCTATCAAAGGCGGAGAAGTTTGCTGCAGGTGGGTGACACGCGAGGTACCAGTTCCTCAGTACTAATGTAAGTAATACGTCGTAGCAGTAGGTACAAACACTTGACTGGATGAAGATATGTCTCCTGTGAATAGTTTAGCGACACTCCAACTGACACGCGACGTACTTGGGGTTGACGAACCGACAGAGGTTGCACAGAAAGGGCAGGGCAACAACGGCAAAATAAAATGAAACAAGGCCAAGGCACAGACACCACAAAGTAAAGTTCAACAAGGCAAGGCAAGGCAAACGAGGCAAGGCCGAGACAGGGTAAACAGACGGGGATCCAATCCGGCCCAATCGCAGTTCAATCTTTCAATCTTCTGGCAGATGACACAACGCCGCCTGCAGAAGACAAGGCAGAGCAGAGGGAGATAGATGGCTGTATGGTATGATAAGCAAAGTGTTCTTCTTGAACAACGCTGTACCTTGCTCAAATGCAAGCAAGTGGGTGGGTGATGTAGTTTGGGGGTTGTAGCTGTAAGGGAAATGAAGACGTGCAGAAAGAAGCCCTAGGGCAAGGCACTAACTCCTAGTACGAAGAAAATGGAGCAGGTGAAAAAACTAAAGAGAGAAAAGGAAGAAAAGGAAGAAAATAAGAAGAAGAAAAAGAAGAAGAAGAAAAGAGAAAGGGAGAAGGCACGAGTTGAGAAACGAAGTGACCGCCCCAAGAAATAATGAAAACCAACCAACCAGACGAGAAACGGAGGAGTCGGGGTAGGAACAAGCGGGCCAAATATGAGAGAAGGATAGCTAGTAGCAACTAGTAGTAGTAGTAGTAGTGGTAGTAATAGTGGTAATGATAGTGGTAGTGGTAGTGGTAGTGGTAGTAGTTGAAGAAACACAAAACGATAGCACCTAATAGAGCGAGAGAAATAGAGAGCGAAAGGAAATGAAGATGAAGGGCAAGAGCAAGAGCAAGAGCAAGAACAAGAACAAGAACAAGGGAACAGCAGGATATGGCCGAAAAAAGTCGGTTTGGCTGTTGGGTTGGTGCAAGAAAGTCAATCTCGAGGAGAGGGGTTCCTTGACTTGAGTAGGAGGGAGCAATAAGGAGGGGCTCAGGTGTAGAACGCGGCGGGATGCTGAAGTAAACAAGGAACGGCCTTGCAGTCCGGCAGCACGGAAGGAAAGCAAAGTAGCGTATTGGCCCAAAAAAAAAGGGTCTAGTTAACTAAGAAAATTAATTTAGTATTAAGAGCGTGGCCAGTCAGCAAATTGAGGCTGCAACGGGTACCAGCAAATCTCAATCATATAATAGTCCCCCTCGTCAGAAGTAGCACCCTGGCAGTGCGTGCTCTAATTCGGTATAAAGAGGTAAAGCGAGCCGATTGACGTGAGGTGGTGCAACACAACAAATGCTTGAAGGGGATGGGGGTGTGAATAGGTGTGAGAAAGGTGTGACGTGGACAAGGAATGCTGCGGGTCTTGATCTCGTTTCCCTCACCTCCCTTCGCCTTTTTGACTTGGCCGTTTGTGTGCTACTACAGCTAGTATTACTACTATTGGTAGTAACGAGATCCTCACACCCGCTGCTGCTCTGGGATTAAAGGGAGAACAATGCCAGTGGACCGCACATGCTGTTGTGATTGAGAAGAATTGTAGAGCACATACTTATACAGTCAACCCGGAAGCCGAGTTAGATAAGAAGAGGCGAGCGGTGTAGCACTTGCTATCACAGGAAAGCAAGTATGATTGAACAAAAATACCTGGCCAACGCAGACCGAATCGAGGTCAGCAATAACAGGCCGATATCTTGCATATGTTCAAGGTATGAGACGGGGAGTGTATATGAGATGGAAAAACCTGAAATGGAGTGTGGCGTGGGGTGAATCTTGGACATCTTATACGTACTCAAAAGAGTTATGGTGCACAATGCACGACACAGATTGGTCTCTAAAATGTCGAGTTTGAGTGTTGCACTCTGCTATGCACAAAATAACGAATGCCGAGCGAACAGAGAACTTCCTAAACGTCGAGTATGCGGAGTTTGACCGCACAATCCGTATTGGGGTTTAAGTGACAATCGAATCGTTGGTGAAGAACAGCGAGCTTGCCTGGGCCAAGTTCTACAGTATGTGATAGACCACCAACTAGGTTTATCCTAGCTCGATATGCAGCACAAGCAAGCAACAAGACAAGGGGTAATAGGCCAATGGGCTATGCAGCGAGAAACTGGACTTGACTAGATGGAATGGAACAAGGAAAGTGGTAGAATAAAGGGAGAGGGAGAGGATAGAAATCGATGAAAAAAAAAGAAGGAAGACAGAACAAAAAACAGACCGTTATGCTGGAAAATTTGACGACGGAAAACCAAAGAGTAAGAAAAAAAAACGAGGAACAAGCGAAACGATGTACAATTCCAAAGGTCGGGGACCCTGCAAGATATACTCCAGTTCTATAAAAGACGTCAGGAAGGGCACTAGATAGCCCGCTAGACCAGACGGCGTTCTTTTTAGGTTTCGCCGGCTTGAATAGAAGGTGGCAAGAAGGCGTGTGTGTTGTGTTCTGGGCCTACAGCGGAGGGAGCTGACTGGATTTTCGGTTTTTTTTATTTTTTTTATTTTTTTTTTACTTCAGCCCAGCCCGGTCAGAGTCAGGCCAGCCGACATAACGGCCAGTCGCAAGACAAGATTTTTCTGGTACTTTGTCAGTAAAAGTAAACCACTTCGGCCTTGCGAAGGATAAATGGGCTAGTAATTTGATTTGCAGATGGATTTGATCAAAATTTATCTTGGTTTATTTTTGGGTGTTATTTGATAAGATACGCACGCAGGACGTGGCATCTAGAGTGAGAATAGTTAGGGAACCAGAACAATACTGCAGAATAAAAAAGAGGGAGGGCGTGAAGGAAAGAGACGAGAGATAATATAGACAAAAAAGAGAAGTGACATGAGCGTTGAAAAGGTACCTGGTACAGCTCCACGTGCCTGAAATGTAGTGTGATTTGTCGTACTGAGTACTTTTACTTGGCTGTTTTGGTACATGCTTAACATACCTAAGGTGCGTTGAATGTCAGTCCTCCATTCTTAGCCCATCCTTGTCGTTAGCACGCCTGTTAGTAATAGAGGCGAGCATTTCAACTGGGACAGACCTTGTTGTAGGAAGGTTGGCTGCGTATTCTTTTTTCTTCTTTTATTTCTCGAGGTGGAGAGTGCCTCTAATACTAGTATGTTCAAGTTTTTGCTGTTGCTGATTTGATTTGTTGGCAAATGAGTGGGTGTAGAAATGACGGCACGGCTGCTTCGATGGATGTTGTTACGTTGTTTGGCGTTGGTGCTGCTTTGATTTATTAGGTAGGCTTAGCTGCAATCACAGCCTATTGAGGTATGTTAGGTTCTGATGCATTATTCTGGTTAGCTGACCGATTAATTAATTTGACTTGAACCTGCTGGGCCTTGGTGGTTTTAGTTGACCGGCTGATTTGGTGGCTGACTGGCGGCAACGCTAAGCAGAGAGAGCTAAACCGGCAAAGGAAGGGATAAAAAAACACAAGTCAAATTATCTCCTCCACTGAGCACACAAGACCACACCGTAATTCGAGAAGCAAACTATCTTCATCAAGTTGGATACCCTGATGTTGTTGCCTTTACCTCTGCCACTGCTTGATCATAAGCACTAGCTTCTGGTCGCTCTTGATTCGGTGTTTGTCTTGAGTCACATTTGTTTCGTCGAATCGAGATCGGGATCGAGATCTAGACTTGGAGCTTCTTCGGGGTCTTGTTCCGGTTTAGTTTTCGGTCTGTGTTAACTTTCGGGGTTTGAGGCGATGAAAAGCTTGTTTGTCCGAGCAAAGAAATATGCGTAAGAAAATAGGCAACAAGAAAAATTCTTCTTGGGGTCAAAATTGTCTCACGCTTTCCCTTTTCCCCTGTGCTGTATTTACGCGACTGCTTTATTGTCGTGCTTGAAATTTGGCGAAGAAAGGCACCAAACGCACAAACTCAGTCGGGTTCGGGTGCACAAAAAGCTTTTCGGTGCCTGCTGTTTGTAATGCGCGGAAGACACATGCCTATCGCTACAGCCGGAGGTTGCGCTTTTAGCAGCTTATACCTGTCTGGGGTGATAAGGTGATAAGTACCTTTTATGACTTGTACCTGCCATTCCCCGCCGTTCCTGGTGTATCCTGTACTTGTTTGCATACATTGAAGTCCATCGGCCGGCAGCCGCGAAACTCCTTGTTCTTAGCCTTTCCCTTTTCAGACCTTGTCGTGAGACACCTTACAATAAAGTGTCCGTCCTAGTGCACTAATGATTAGAATCTAAACACAGCCTTGTTTATAAACTTGGAGGGCAAATTTCTTGCCTTTGTGGATAGAAGTGCTTATTTAATATCAAACAATAGTTGATAAATTCAGCACTTGTTGTTGCAGGCTAAACGAGCCCACCCGGGCTTTGTGTCTTGGTGAATAGGATGCTTCTAAACGCCGATCTCTATTCATAGTTAGCACTGGCAATAGTAGTAATACTATTCGTATTCTATCCGCTCCAAAAGCCCCTCGACAATACATAAGTACGTTCTGTATCATTTCTGGGCTTATTTGTACCATGAGAGGCTCACTGCGGCCAAAAGAATGTAGTATATGCGAAAGGTGCTTCCTAGGCACACAAGGCCGAACCCCGCCCTTCTGCACCTTGTGATCCGAGCTGCGTGTATGAGAATTCAACTTGCGTGCTGATAAATGGTTTCAATATGTCTAGTTGATACTAAGGGCGATTATGCATACAGATGCTACATCTAAAGTAGCTCGTGAAGCTCTTTTGGGTAAGTTCGCGGATCATACGCCGGTGCTAGTAAGGAGAAGGGGGTGGTGGTATGAAAGGGTAGTAAATGGAATTAAGGAACAGAACTTGCCACGCCTACAAAAGACAACTAAAACGCAGGATAGACGGTGCGTTTTGCCATCAGTCTTTGTTTTCTTTTATCCGACTAGACAGTCGACATCATCCCACATTATCATGCAGCCAAAGCGTATGACCACGTCGAAGACAGCAGCTCAAGCTGCTTGTGTACGTCTACATAGTATGCCGGAAAAATAATATGCTATTCCAAAAAAGCAAGTGGGTTGTGAGAGGAGGCATATGCACGATCAATGCACGCAAGAAGTAACCAAAGCACCGAAAACTGCATAGAGGAGCCAACGGGCCATAGGCGGGGGCCTCTTGGACTTGAATTATACGCTATGATAGGTTAGCTTGATGTTGGCAGATTGGAAAAAGATGGGCAGGAAAAGAAAACATGCAGGAAAAGAAAATACTACCGACAAAAGTAAGGACAGACGAAGTTGAGGGAAGAAGGGATACCCGCAGGATGCAGTAAAGCAATTGGTCACAGGGCTTACATTTCAGGACACAAGGCCTAGCCTTTTCCACAGTGCTACTAGAAAAGCACATAGTTCCTGTGAGTGAGAGATGAGGTATGCTGGAGATAGCGAGGCAAAAGAGTTACCAATTGGCTTTTGCGAGGAAAGCGCACAATAGAGTGGCAATGAATACTAAAATTTAAGCATATCTTTGCCTGGCCTTGTAAATTATCTCAGTCTTGAGGCGTTTAGTACTATCGACATGGACTAACTAGGTTCGATGTAGTTCCTTCTATGAACATGAGGAAAAATTCAATATACCTATACAGTATTCAATACCTAAAATTTACCTATTAGCAAAGTATTGATAAACAAATATTTGTGCGTAGTATACAGAGCGTACACCACTGAAGAGTATAGTTAAGAGAATATTCACCAGCGAAACAAACATAAACGATACCTTTATTTCGACTTGGGTTATATTAGCTAAGCTTGGTCTTTGCTGGCATAACCTCAATGCCACGGCCATGAACCTAAAGCTTCGGCTCCGGGAGATATTTGCTTCATTACCTCTCATATAATAGCGAAAAACCGGCCGAGTTCTCAAAATTAATCGTCCCACAAGTCGCAGACTATGTATATTGAGCAATATGAAGATAATAAAACGCATAAATACGGTATCGACAAGTCTATGATCAACGAGTTTGTGATACTCGAGCCAAGGCGATGATCTGTGCCACCCCACAAAATAGCAGGCCATAGAGAACAAGTAGTATAGGTTGTAACTTGATCAACTCAAGACAAGAATTGGCACTATTGAGCCGATCTTTGCAAGGGCCCTTGTTAAGCTGCTGTGCGTAGGCTAAATACTGCTATATAATGAGTTAGAACTCGATTATGTATGATTGGCGGTACGAGGAAGGCATAAGGCAGGTAAGCTGAGATCGGCTGGACTTCAGATGGTAATAAAAAGTACGGAGTAAAAACTCAATATTACTTGTACCGCGCTTCTTATATTGCTGACAGGGCTAAAGCTGCATGACGCAACGCTTTTTTCTTTTCTAGTAATATGAAGATATTATTAGTATATTAGACGCTCAAGTTATGAATTTTGTGGAGGAACATAACCAACAGTAAAACAAATTATATTGATTAAGTATACACCGGCCTGATGTGTTTGATAACATACTTAGAATAGGTTAAACATGAATTGCAACTTTTGTTAGTAGGGCTAGTTATGCGAAGACACTTTCATAGTGTCATTTTCGTCCGACAAGACAAAAGATATACGAATGCAATACACACGTCTAAAATTGCGTACCATGATAGTCAGGCGGTTGATGTTAGTTACCTAAGTTATATTAACAGCGCAAAAGCAATATAGAGACAGCTATATCCGTCGATGCACAGAGGCGAGTTAGTTGTTTTGCTGCGTTGTCTCCTGCATATCAATAAGTTGGCATTGCATGTCTACTGTAGTGGGTTGTAGGCATGGGTTGCATATTTACCAGAATTTCAATAAAAGTTTGGCGGCTCATAACCGTCACACATCAAATTATTGGTCGTCTCCAAATGGACTTGTCATGGAAGAAATTGATACTGGGTTGAAGAACGTTGTGTGTTCTTATGATGGTGAAAGCCGCCGATGTATCTTGTACACGATGTTGCATCAGACCGGGTATTCTAGAAAAAATCAGTCAGTTTGTTTAATTTACCTTTCCCGCTTGACAAGCTGATCAATGGTAAAAAAAAAAAAAGAATTTAAAAAAAATGAAAAAAAATAAAAAAGTTTCGGAGGTTGTCGTATAAGCGTGTTGGTGTGCCTTGTTTAGGGGGGTTGCACTATGCCCAGGCAAATAAGAGAATTTCCTGGCGAATTTCTTGCCATTGGCTATAGTGGCAATACTCACTGAAGGGGCAAAATAGCAACGCTATTAGCTTGTCTTCAGAGGCGAATGTTTTGTTTCTTTGTAGGCGTGATGTCTTTGATTAGAACCTTGAACCTTGACCCATGTTAGGATATCAACAAGGGGACTGTTTGGAAGGTTGTCGTTGTTGAGCCACATCTGCCCTGCTGTGGCACATAAAGTAAAGCAGCACAAAAATACAAGGATCCGGTAACAGGGGTTGGGACTTCTCGTCCACTACATGAAGTCCTTGGTGAAGTCTGTAAGGTCGGCCAGTCAGACAAGATTACATACGGAGTACAGCTGTGTAGTTTAGAGGCAAACAATTTTGAAGTCGTAGAGCCAATAGGAAGCTAGAAGTGATGTGCCCAACTCACCGCTTTACTGTAGCGACACGATAATGCGCTTGCTCGATGTAAGTACGTGGTGTGTGAGAAGACAGATTAAGGTAACGAAGTCGATGGGAGGAAAAAAAAATAGGATATGAGGTATTTGATTGAAAAGAAAAGAGCGTACTTATGGGGCTACGAAAATAGCGTCAATATTTTTTGAGAAGCATGTATCCACCTGCGTTGAAAATTTGTGCCTGTTTTTCCTATAGTCAAGTTTGTAGTAATGGTTGTTTAGGGTTACAGGGGCTGGAAATATCATCACTCGCTCACTACCATATATGACATGTACGGAATATTTCGAGTTGAATAAAATTTCTCTACAAGTACTACGTATCCTGTAATCATTCAGAGCAATCACCGTTACGCAGGCCCGCTCAATCATGCATTAGCCCCTCATCCCTCTCTTTTCCTAGAATGCCAGTCCTTGCTTCCAGTGCGCTTGGATATATTACGCACATGTCAGTTTGGGGGCGTGACTTGGGGTGCATCTTGGGTTTTGGGGGTTCTCTATGGTAATAACCGTACCAAGGAAGCATGAACAATGATGTCAGACATTGGCAAATTTTGCCAGACGGGTTAGTGTAAATTGCCACAGACAATGTTGGGAGCTAAATACGTACGGAGTAGTACGGAGTACTACAATATTGGACGGAATATACCACGCAGTATTACTACAAGTACCAGCACATATCTTGCTGCTGACCGCAAGAATGACGACAGGAAATATGATATGATGGAAACGGATAAAGGAGTTGGGCACTCACTGGCCCAGAAGGAAAATTAAAATACACTCAAAATGGACACTACAGTTTTTTCTCAAGCACAATGACGACATTCAGCATCTGCTGGGAACATGAATCGGGACAACTTCCGAGGCTTATGACGTTTTTTTTTCACTTTGCGTATTACTTTGTACGCAGAATTAGGGAGTTGGACAAGAAAAGAAATTATAGTACGGAGTAAGGGGTCTTAATCACACTGATTTTTAGGGGAACATGTAGATTGCAGTACTACGTACTCTGTAGTACTACGTATACTCGTATACTCGTACTCCCTACTACTACTACTACTTAGTACTACGGAGTACTACTAGTAGTAAGACACCCTCTCGCTCGCCGGGCTCCGGGGTTGACCTCTGGTGAGACAGAATGTGACGACTTTGCAGCTGGTGTGATTGACCAAAATACTTCACTGGCAAAGGTAGTTTGCCCCTTCCTAACAGTATACGTAGTCTTGGCGTTCACGACGGGGAGTTTCTACTAGTGGCACAAAAAAGGAAATATCTAGTATTTATGGGAATTGAATCAGAAACACGCATGCTCAGCACAACTTACCAAGATGTCGGGATACGCGGCGTCGTATAACGAAAAAGGATCAAGATGCGGAGACCAATCAAGATGTTAGAGACAATGTTTTAGACGCGTGATTTGAACCGGGTATATCTTAACGTATACGTAGGTCAAGTGACTTCCAAGTTAGACAGGCAAAGTTGGAACATGCAAGCCATAAACAAACTAGGCCCGTGTTGGTTCAGTCCCGGTAACCTGGGTGCCGGAAAGCGAGCTTTTGTTTGTGACCCATCGATGCTTTCCATATGATAATAAATTTCAGGATGTGATTATGGCTTGAGGTAGGAGCACATTAGGATTTACCACTAGTAAAATTAACTAATGGATGAGGGCTCAACATGTTATAGAATAGGGGATCAAAAAATTAAAACATCATGTGCCCTGGAGAATGAGGGGTTAAAGTAGTGAAAATATGAAATGATTTGAGCTAACCCTAAAATAGAACAGGCTAACCACTTTTGAACCTATACATACAGTACTGAGTAGAAAGCAACACGATAAAACAACTTGACTGTCTTGGAGTAACGGAACAGAGTCCGAATAGAGTCAATAGCATGTTTAGCATACACATCTATGTCCTCAACACTCAGAAGATGTAGAACCAGCCGCTCGGGTCACTCATTGAGTAGCATTATTACACCTGCACGGCAACACAGTTAACAAATAAGACTGGAAACAAACAGAGAAAACATGTAGTATAAATTTCATTCAGTAAATATACAATGGGGATACAGAAATGGTACACGGCACCTTGGCGTTAGCGCAAGGCCCTGCTGATGTGTGTGACATTGCTGCCAATGCTTCAACGACCGGGACTGGATCCCAGATGTAGTAAGCAGGTAGGTTATGATGGGGTAGTTTATCCAAGTGTTGCGCCTCAATACGCATGCGATGCAGTTTGTATAGTGCGTTTACTACACAAGAAGACTGCGGTATTATTCATACAAATCTCATATGTGCAACTCCTACACAGAGAAAGTTCCACGCTATTGAGCCAGTGGAAGCCACCAAGTAAAGTGACAATATAGTGAGTAAAGCGCGCCTTAACGCTTGACCCAGGCGGGCATCTTTCTGGCCTTGACGTGGCCGTGCTTCTTTCTTTCGACAGTACGGGTATCCTGAGTAACACAGCCGGCTATGACATAGAGTTAGCGTCGGTGAGCGGCATATACAATAGCAATATGAATCATGACCGGGATCGTAGCTGTTACCACGTCCCAACATGGCACAATGTGCGCTTAACGTACCTTTTCTGAGGGCAGGCTTCAGAGCAGGTTCATGAACTAACAGAGCCTTGGAAACTGCAAGAGCCAAAGCTTCGCACTGACCAGTGGTGCCGCCGCCCTGTACAATGGCAAAAATGTTGTACTTGTCCATGCGGTTTGTGGCATGGAGAGCCCAAAGCGCACTCTCGCGATCGTGAATGCGACCAAACGCCTCAGTGATAGGCTTGCCGTTGATAATAACCTCGCCAGTTCCCTCAATCACCCACGCGCGAGCAGTTGAAGACTTTCTCTTCCCAACACCCAGAGAACGACCCATCTGGTCAATGTGCTGTGGCCGTCTGTAATCGACCGACTCGGCGACATCTGCCTTCCACTTGCCCAGCACCAGACGGACCTCATCAGGCATAACGGCGGGGTGGATAAGGATAAGCTGCTCGCAAAGATCGGTAGCTTGCTTGTATTCGGAGGCGCGGATCGGCTCGCGTGTGACGTCAATGTGATTCTCCAGAGATCTCCATTGCACTGTGGAACCCTCGGGTGTCTCTATCCGAGGAAGGTGGCGGTATTTTGACACGAGATTCTGAAGCTCCACGAGACCTTCCGAGAAGAAGGGGTGACGAGAGAAGTAACCGGGAGAGGCGGGCACCATACGGGCGTAGCGGATATCCTGGAGGGCAATCGGCTCGGCAGACACAATCTTGGGGCGACCGTAGTTGTCGAGTTCGGGCTCAATAATCCGCTGGCGCTCTCTGCTGGCCCGGGCCTTGACATCCGACGCGGCGGTGGCAGTAGTCGAGGAGTGACGAGCAGCGATCGGGGTGGCAAAAGCGGGCTGTACCGGCGTCTGGGAAAATAGGCGCGCAGCGCGCAGCTGGCGGGCACTGAAGCCAAAAGCCTTCATGGTGGCTAAATGCGACGTGCAAAATGCAATTGGAGCGCGGCAACCGTCGGAGTCGGTCGATCGGGATCGTCGGGGTTCAATATCGGAACGGACCCTTCTGCTTACCTCTCGAAAAAATCCCAGCTGATCTCAGCCTCACGTTTCGCTTCAATTGGCCAAAAGCACGTGACTGCGCCACCGCCGCTAAAAAGTTTCAGCCACTTGCCAGAGGTGGGGTTCTTAACAATATTCCGCCGGCTATGACCATTCGAACTCCACCAAAAAAAATTTCTGAGCTCAAAGCCAAAAAGGCAGACTGGCCCTCTTTCTTCTCTTCCCCCCTCTCTTCTTCCTTTTTTCCTTTCTTTTTTTCTTCTTCTTTTCTCCTCAGAACACTCTCACCAATCCATTTCTCTTCCCGTTGAGTCGTAAACAGTCGTCACAATGGCTTTCGGCAAGCTCTTCACCATTGCTGTGAGTAGTCTCTCTAGCTCTGTTCGGTTTTCGTGCTGTCTTCAAGCCTGATTCCGTTGCTGACGATCTCTGTGTTTCTCGACTCTAGGGCAACCCCCGCACCACTGCCATCCTGGCTGTCGCCAAGGCCAACAACATCGAGCTCGATGTTGTTGAGGCCGCCACTGGCAACCCCACTGCTGAGCACCTGTCTGCTCACGGCCTGGGCAAGATCCCCGCCCTCGTGACTGAGGAAGGCTTTGCTCTGTCCGAGTGCATTGCCATCGCTGTCTACGGTAAGTTTGGTTATGCGGCTGAATCAATATTCGCTGGTTCTTCGCTTCCGCCCCTCGCATCTGTCAGATGCACATCCTTCCCCACTCCTATTCCTCTGTTATGCGTTCCAATGGGAAGAAGTGGCCTCTTGAGCCTCACTTCTTTGCCGCTGGGCGGGAAACACGACAACATGATGAACGAATGAATTTTATATTCAGTTATCCCTGTCCGAAGTATTCGTGTGGATATTCACTTTTTTTTCTGATCGTCGTTGTATAACAACAATCTTGTCGAGTTGACAAGAAAATACCTTGCACCCTAGCGAACATTTCTTTTATCGGAAAGCGGTTTTTCTAACAATCTCGCAGTCGCCTCGCAGAACGAGAAGACCACCCTTCTGGGTAAGACCAAGCAGGAGTAAGTTTCCTAATGATGAGATGTGTACAACTGAACATGTGCTAACGTACGCTTATTAGCTACGCTTCGATCCTGAAGTGGATGTCCTTCTTCAACAGCGAGATTCTGCCCACTCTGGCTCGCTGGTTCAAGCCCCTGCAGGGCAAGGAGCCTTACAACAAGAAGAACGTTGAGGAGGCTCAGGCCGCTACCCTGAAGGCCGTCTCCGTCATCGAGGCTCACCTCGTCAAGAACACCTACCTGGTTGGCGAGCGCATCACTCTGGCCGACCTGTTCGCTGCTGGTCTGATCACCCGCGGCTTCGAGTACTTCTTCGATGCCAAGTTCCGTGAGGAGTACCCCGCTACTGCTCGTTGGTTCTCGACCATCATTGCCCAGCCCATCTACTCGGCTGTCGCTGCCCCTCTGGAGCTCCTGGAGACTCCTAAGCTGACCAACGTCGCCCCCAAGAAGGCCGAGGCTCCCAAGAAGGAGAAGAAGGCCGAGGCTGCCAAGCCTGCTGCCCCCGCTGCCGAGGAGCCCGCTGAGGCCCCCAGAGCCAAGCACCCCCTCGAGGCTCTTCCCCGTGCTTCGTACCCCCTTGACGAGTGGAAGCGCTTCTACTCTAACAACGACACCCCCGTTGCCATGAAGTACTTCTGGGAGACCGTCCCCTTCGAGGAGTACTCGATCTGGAAGGTCCAGTACAAGTACAACGATGAGCTGACCCTCACCTTCATGTCCAACAACCTGATTGGTGGCTTCAACAACCGTCTGGAGGGCTCGCGCAAGTACCTGTTCGGTAGCGCTTCCGTCTTCGGCGAGAACAACGACTCGGTCATCCAGGGTGCTTTCGTCATCCGTGGTGACAAGTTCGAGCCCGTCTTTGACGTCGCTCCCGACTACGAGTCGTACGAGTTCACCAAGCTGGACCCCAAGAACGAGGCCGACAAGGAGTTTGTCGATGCCCAGTGGACTTGGGACCGCCCCACCACTGTCGATGGCAAGGTGTACGCTCACGCCTCCGGCAAGGTCTTCAAATAAGCGACTCGCTTTTTGGAGACTTAAGAATGAAAAAAAATACCCCCAAGCAGTACAAAAAAAATATGAATATTTCACGATGATGATGGCCAAAATGCGGACACACATTTTATGAGGAACATAGGACTACGAGAATACTCAGCTGTTGCTGAATATAAGCCAGTTAAGATTGTAAGAATGCAAGGTTAGGAGGTTGGAGATTCTGTCACGTTTTAGTTTTAATTTTAACGCTGCGGGGCCGGAGCCCTTGACCAATCATTTATTGCCCATTGTTTTGTGCATTATGAAGTGATTGTATGTTTTAAGGATTTATGTATGTACATGACGTATTTTTGCACAGCAGAAGTCTAAGTCTAGTTAAAAAAGACATGTATTTATGGTGTATTGCTGTATGGATGAATCTATGGGTCTTGGGTATTGTATATCGTTGGTAGCTCGCAGGTTACAACGTAAAGTTGAGGTTGTGTTCAAATGGAGTTTTGTTGATATACGCACTGATGTCCTCTTGGGCAGCCAGAATATTCAAGTAATCGTGAACTTGCGGCAGGATATGTGTGCTTTCCTTTTGGCCGGCAAACTCGGGAATGCGAATCAAGTTGAACGGCTCACTGCGCGCCTTTTCCGACGAATCGTCAACCAGCACTGTATTCGTCTGGTCCCACGGGTGGCTGCTCGGGTTGCGGCCCTGCACCGTTTCGTCGGCCCACAGCTTGGTCAGCCTCTTGTACACCTGTACGCGGCTGCTGTAGTCCTTGTTGCTCAGGCCAAACTTCTCGCGGCCCCAGACCGCTGCCAGCTGGTGGCGCTCCTTTTTAGTGAACAGGTGGTTGACCATGTTCTTGACGTTGTCGGGCTGCGCCGACGACCACACGACCACGATGAAGTTCTTGACCAGATAGTCCAAGAACTGGCGCGTGTGCGGGCGCTCGACAAAGCTCGTCGGGCTGCGCCGGCTGGGCCGCCACAGCAGCGTGCCGTTGAGATCCAGCACCACCAGGATGCGGCGCGGGCGGTCGCGTGCGCGCGGCGGCAGCGCGGCTTGTGCGAGGTATTCGGGTGTAGCTTCGGGCACGCCGCCGGACGCCAGACTGGGCACTGCGTAGCCGCGGTCGTCGACGGTGGGCGCGGCGGTCGCGGGGATAGCGGTGCCGGGCCCGGGAGCAGATGAGAGGGTCATGAGAGTGTGGGGGTCGGAGAACGGGTTATGGTTGGCGGAGGGGTGGGTGTTTTTGTTGTTGGTCTTGCGCATGTGGGCGGAGCGGCGGTCGTATGTGTTGTGCCCGCTGTAGTGCTTCTTCTGCTTGCGCGGGGCGCCGCGGACTTCGTAGGCTTGTGGCGTGGCGACGTAGGCGTCGATGTAGGACTTGCGAACGGCGTCGGACAGCGTGGAGGGCAGGGATGGCGGAGTAGCGGCGGTAGAAGACGAAGAAGTGGTGGAGTAGAAGTGCTTAGAGAGACATGTCGGTGTGCGCAGGCACGTCGAGGAGGAAGCAGAGATGGGAATCCCACGCGGCTGGTTGCAGTGCACAGCAGGCGGGTTGATGGAGACTGAGAAGCAGCGGACTGGCAGAGACAGGGACAGGCCGTTAGTCGCTGGCGTGAGAGAAAAGGAGACCGGGATACGGCTAGCGAACGGACGGCGGATAGCGAGCATGGGTAGAATCGAGTGTCAAGGTTTTCCGAGACAAAATGAGAATTTAGACGGAAATTGCTAGGAAAGGCCTACAAGTGATGGAATTCGTACAGCCTGGGCTTGTAAGCAAACTTTTTATTAATGTTTTTCTTTTTTTCATAAATTCTTTTTTTTTTTTTTTTTTAAA